>JBBBDQ010000606.1:1712500-1762500 GCA_037127315.1 Ascarosepion bandense | reverse complement strand
AATTATAGTCAGTCAGTTAAGTGCCATACGTGATACACACTTGGGCGATCATGTCTCAAAAGAGACATGACTGACTGGGCAGAAGATTATCCCGCAGTAGTTTGCCATTGCTTTCTGCAGTAGACTGGTTGCCAGCGAAGACTACAGAAACCCGATCCTCTTATTTAACTCATAACTGGAGGAGGAAGAGATGTATTATACTGTTAAGTAGTAATTAGTGGGGGATCAGTTTATTACTTCATAACAATAGAAAACGGGTCCCCCACTTTATGCCCAGTAGAAGCCTTAATCATATTTTCATCTATTATATTCAGTTCGTCAGTTAAGTGCCATACGTGATACACACTTGGGCGATCATGTCTCAAAAGAGACATGACTGACTGAGCAGAAGATTATCCCGCAGTAGGTTGCCATTGCTTTCTGCAGTAGGCTGGTTGCAATCCATGGCTAAAGAACCCAACCTGTCCTCTTACTTGACTCATATCTAGAGGGAGACGCGGTGTATTATATTACGTAATAATTATTGGGGATCAGTTTATTACTTCATAACAATAGAAAAACGATCCCTTACTTTATGACCAGTAGAAGCCTTAATCACGATTCCAATTATGATATTCAGTCAGTCAGTTAAAGGCCATACATGATATAGGCTTTGGGCGATCATGTCTCGAAACAGACATGACTGACTGGGCAGATTATCCCGCACTAAGTTGCCATTGCTTTCTGCGGTAGACTGGTTGCCAGCCAAGGCTATAGAACCCAATCTGTCTGATTATGTAACCCCTAACTGGAGGGAAGAGACGGATTTTTACCTTTCTCAAGGGTATTTGTGCGTAAGTGAATGCAAAGAATTCAACTTCCCGATTTCTCGCTCCGAGCCTATATCCACTGCATCTCCTTAGAATTATAGGCAGCTGTTTAAACAAAATAATGCTTAAACAAAACTCGTAGCAATTCACAGATATTAAAGAAAAGGACGCTGTGGAGAACTGTTATCACTTTATACCTGAACGGACAAGGAATTGTCAACGTTTTCGTCTAAATAATATTTTTTCTTAAATCTTAAGGAAAGTAAAAGTAAAATTTAATTTTGTTGATCATGGAATGTTCAGACATTTTTGAACTTTAAACAAACTTTTCCCGCCCTTTTTTTTTTCTTTTGTCCTAAGGAATAAGAACGTTTTCTGTGCAGAATAATTTAATGAACGGCTATAATAATGGGGTTAATTTACTGCCGAATATTAGATTTACCGCCCTACTCAGTTGCATGACTGGGGGGATGATCTCCGCCTACAGCAGTTCATTATAGGTGTCACGCAGACACTATGACTGTATTATGAAACGCATATTTAATTATGCCTTAACAGGGTAACCCAAGAATGCCCTCTTCAAATTATATCTTTGAAACAGCCCCATCGCTATGTCTATTATGTTTAATGAAATGAAAAAAAAAAAATAGATTTGTCTTTTTATTCAGAGCAGCATTTTTATTGTAACACAATTAAATTTCAGCCATTGTTCTTTCCATCATTCCTTACCCTCAGATCACCTGGATACACCGGTTCCAAAAACGATCACCAAAATTAAGCAACATCGAACGTGGTCACTACCTAGACGATGTATTTATTTGGAAATACTATCTCCTATAATCTAATATGTGCCGGCTATATCACGTGGAAACATAAGTTTCCCTAGAATACCCGCCCACCTTTTTACAGTTAAATGTAAAACCGCTTCTATTCCAACAGTTTCTTTTCTCGCCCTTCCCACATGTGGAATTCATTCTATTTACTTACTTCCCTGATAGCTATAATCTCAAAATATTTAAATGCAACGTCAATTGTCGTCAAATATCTTCTTGAATCCTATCCATCTTTTATCATTTCTTCGACACCCACTGTACCCAGTCTTTTCTTTCCCTGTAACACCCCCTGCACACTGGTTGCGGTCCCGCCTTGCTTAGGGTGAAATATTTAACAATATATGTTCAGAAAATTATCTGCTGCCGTGATACACTATATTTATATACTGACGCCATTTCGGTCGGGCTTCAATCCTGGGTAAAAAAGCAATCGGAGTCTAACAGGAACTGATGAGCTGTGATACGGCGAAACAGATCTGTCTGCGGATGACAATATATATATATATATATATTAGGAGTAGTACAAACTAATGGTTTGACAGTCCACTGTTTGTAGTGATTTATTATATTAAGAGTGCTTGATCCCACGTCTTTTGAACAGGTGAAGAGGCTCATCCCTTGTTTCCTGTTTAGGATGTGGTTTCTGGCTTTCTTTTTTTTTTTCCAATCTTCTTTCACTTTTTTTTGTCTCTTTTTTTGTTTTCAATTGGAGTAGATACTTTTTTTTTATAATCATATCACCCCGAGCAAGGCGGTAACGCCACTGATGTGCAGGGGGCTACGTAAAAGTGAAAAGATTGGAAAACAGAAAGCCAGAAGCCACATCCTAAACAGGGAACAAGGGATGAGCCTCTACACCTGTTCAATAGACATGGGTGGAGTGTGAACCGGGCGAGAGTTTCGTCTATCTACTCCAATACTTAACTATCGCCCGGTTCACACTCCACCCACGTCTTTTGAACAGGTGAAGAGGCTCATCCCTTGTTCCCTGTTTAGGATGTGGTTCCCGGATTTCTCTTTTCCAATCATTCTACTCTTAAGTAGCCCCATGCGCATCAGTGACGTCACCGCCTTGCTTGGGGTGAGATGATTCAAAAGTAAATACTTAATAGAGCATTATGTATGGTAATATTTTATTATAAGTTTATAATAAAAACGATTTTAAAAAAGCGAATCAACCTCGAGCCTGTGTGTGAGAGTGATATAAAGCGATTATGACCATATCATATTGAAGGAACGATTCCCATATGATCACCGAAGTTAAACAACGCCGAGCTTGGTCAGTATCTAGATGGGTGACCGCTTTGGAATATCAGGAGGTGTAAGCTTAGTGGTGTGGGTGGTATGTTATACGGCCTTATCACATTGAAACACCAGTTACATTAAAATCACCGCTGTTAAGGTCAAGTTTGGTCAGTACTTATGTGACGGACTGCTTGGAAATACTCGGTGCCGTAAGCTTTTGTGTGTGATTGATATAATGCGCTTACGGTCATACACGTTGAGTTTGAGTTTTTGTAACGTCATATCAACTTCTGTGGGTTGTTTAATGCCAAAAATTGTGTTTTTGGATATTTGTTTTTAATATTTCACTATAGTGAGAAAATTGATTTAGTCAGAATTTAATGAAAAAAAAATTTTTCTTAGTCTTATTCTGAAATGGCATTGTTCCGGTAGGGTCTCTTAGATGAACAAGTATGATGTTGAAAGACCCGACACTTGTCATGACCCAAGGTCTAACATCACTGATGAGGCGATCCTGTGCACCCGAAGGAGTGTATTCGTAAAAGATTTGCAAGAAATATGTTTGTAGATAAGGTTTCATTGACGTATTTTTGTAAAGTGGGGTTTGTTGACAGTCAGGTGCATTGCTGGTATGTATTTTTTACCCCAATATATATATATATATATATATATATATATATATTTTTAATCATTTCACCCCGACCAAGGCAGAAACGCCACTGATGTGCAGGGGGTTACATAAATGTAAAAAGATTAATTAGAAAAGAGTGAGGAGTACAACCTAGTTAGAAGGGAACAATAGAAAGCTGAGAAAGCAGGTGCGATGACAGATACATAGGTGGAGAGAAAGGGAAGGTTATACAGGGGAGGGGAGAGAGCTAGAGTCCAGTGGTTAGTAGATGAGTATTAACTTTGCATTTAAATTTCTGGAGGTTGTAGCCGTCAGGAAAGCAAGAATACGGGAGTGAGTTCCACAGGCGGGAAGTGCGAGAGAAGAAGCTGCAGGAGTTGAATTGTCGTCTGCATTTGGCTAACCTGACTGTGAATGGGTGGGACCCAGTTGCCAGTCTGGTTGCACGGGTAAACACCTGTTGAGGAGGCATCAGTGACTTAAGCTCATCCGAGCAGAAGCCATGAAAGTATTTATGGCAATATTTTATTCCTTCAAAAGTGTGTAGTAGTTAATATTTTTTCCTTCATAAATATATTGCTGGTAATATCTTCTTCAAAAATGTATTACTATAAAAGTCTGGTTTTATACTTTCATAGTATTTTGACCCCAGTTTGGGAGGTGGGTAACTATTTACCCGTAGCTGGGACCCTAACAGGTACTACCATTACGGGTCATGGTGGAGCTGGGTAAATAAATAACAGATGGTCCCATGCTCTTCACAAACTCCCAATCAAAGGCCTTGCTGCCGGATGCAGTTTTCCGTCATACCCAGGAACATATTACGTTGAAGGAACTGTTCCTGTGCGATCATCGAAGTTCAGCAACATCAAACCTGTCAGTACCTGGATGGTGGCTGCTTAAGAATACCAGGTCCTGTAAAGTTGGATCTGCCGGTGGCGTAGTGGATAATGGCTTAAAATTGTTAATCGAAGAACCGTGTTCCAATTCCAGTTTGGTTCGTTATATCTACTTACTCCCTATCCTTATTCATTCGAAACAACCTTCTATGTTCCGAATCCACTGAATGCATCGATCAAATAGAGAAATCATATTGAATGTTTGTTTTTTATTTACGGCTTATCAACCGTTTTAACATATTTGCATTACTCCACAATGACTCCTAATAAGCACACATAACTGTAAGAAGGAAAGAAGTAATGGATTCATGCCTTTCTCATGAGTATTAGCACATAAGTGAATGTAATGAATCCGAGTTTAATTCGAACTCGGCTCTCCGATTCCTCAATCTGAGCCTCTATCCATTACTTCACAATGCCTCCAAAGCATATATAATTATGAGAAGAAAAAGAGTGATGGATTCATGCCTTTCCCAAAAGTATTAGCATGTAAATGAATGTAATGAACTCGATTGGAATTCGAACTCATCTCTCCGATTCATCAATCTGAGCCTCTATCCATTACTTCACAATGCCTCCTAAGCATACATATATGAAGGAAAAAAAGGTTTGGATTCATGCCTTTCCCAAGGGTATTAGCATGTAAATGAATGTAATGAACCCGACTGGAATTCGAACTCGTCGCTCCGATTCATCAATCTGAGCCTCTGTCCATTACTTCACAATGCCTCCTAAGTATACATAAGTATAAGAAGGAAAAAAGTGATGGATTCATGCCTTTCCCAAGGGTATTAGCATGTAAATGAATATAATGAACTCGATTGGAATTCGAACTCGGCTCTCCGATTCCTCTATCCACCGTGCCTTCTTTATTTATACCACCCACCTCATACATCGTTACTAATTTTGTTTATCATTTCATCCAACGTAAGGCGATATTGACACTAAAATGCGGTGGGTTACTGGGAGTTCAATCGAATGAAAAGTCTTTAGCGAGGAAAAGTGAAGAGAAAGGACAATAAAAGAACAGGATCATGAAGACAGATGATAGTAGATGGCAGGGAAAGTAGAGATGGGAACAGAATTCAAAAATGACAAGTTCAAGACAATAAATTATTAGAAAAGAACATCCGGTTTCATCTAGGTATTTCAAAAGTAAAATGGCGAGACCTATTTTTTAATATTTTCCTTTTTTTTTCAAGCAAACCAACACACTGAGTGGCGGTCGTGACTTGCATTCGAGGAATTTCTTTTTAACAAACAAATAATTAATTGGGGTTTTAGAATTCGCTATTTCACATTTTGTATTTTCTTTTTTTGTTTTTTGTTTTTTTTAACTTAAAATGTGGAGTCAGTTTTCTAACAATGGGATTGTGTCGTTTACGTCACAGATTTTGACAAAGCCTCGTCTTAGACGATGTTGATTATGTCGCCGTCGGCTATACATTAGGGGTGGTTCAGTCTAATTTCCAAAACCCGCAGAGTTAATCAACAATCTCTCACTTAGGAAGAGGTGGCGATTAATTTCAAGACTGCAACCATTTTTTAAATAATATTTCAGACAATAAATCACAGATGTGTAACTTTTGACAATTAGTTTTTTTCCATGGCCGACTTACTATTTATTCTTTTCGTCGTCTCTGCTCTGATTACATGAATTTAACCGTGCAACTAGATTGGCATTTAGGTCCCACTCTTTTACAGTTTTTTTCACTCTCTGTAATCCCCAGCGTACTAGTGATATTTCTGCGTTGCTTAAGGTGAAATGATTAAATAAAATTAAATGCACCGTCAATCCTCTTGAATCCTGTTCACTTTTCGTCCTTTCCTAATTCCTCCCTATTCTCAGTAAATTCTCTCATTTTTACTCTCTGTAACCGCCTGCGTACTCCTGGAATTCACGCCATGCTTCAGTAATAATAGTTTTACTGATTTTATCTATAAAAGACAATCTCTGAGTCTCTCTGCGACTGTAAGCGATGCACGCTTTTTAAAGCTACGCCATTTAAACTTTCTAGGGATACATATCTACAGAGAAGCCAGGTCAACACATACTTTTTGAGTTTAAGTTCAGCAATTTTTACCTTTCGCACTTTTTGGCCAATGGAGCAGATTGTTTACATTTGCTCCGTAAAACATCTAAGATCTACGATGGTTGCTAGATTACGTCACAGAAATCAAATCACACGTGTCAAACGCGACTAAAAAAATGAGCCTTTATATTTAATTTTGAAACAAAAGAAATATTAAAAAAAAAAAATGTAAAAAAGAAAAGGGTACATTTTCGTTTTAGGACCCGAGGCTAATATCCCTTCAAATTTTTCCAACATATTCTTATTTTCTTGCAAATGTATATTCTGAACTCAAATCAGCAATTAGATATTGAAGAAACCGACCTTTTTTGATATTAACGACCAGAAAAAAAATCGGACTTCTCGCTCTTTTTGTCAGCCATTACCGGCTTAGTGAGAGTCATTCGCTGCTGGACGATTTTAGGCGTAGGAAGAAAATTTGGGCCTATTTATTTCCTTTATAGAAAAGTCCTTGCAGAAAATTAGATTTTTTTTTCGGTACTTAATTTCAGAAAAAAGTTATTCACATTGATACAAATGAAAAAATAAAAGTTATTTGCGTGTGTTTGCGTATATAGTGGATTATAACCTTCGGGTCCTAAAACTAAAAATTACCATGTCTACATTTTTAAATATTCTTCGAAAATTTCTGAAATTCATTTAGTCAACAAAAAATGTAAATATTTTCCCCCGTAATTTTGAAACAAAAACAAACGCAATGTTGTTTACAATGTCAAACAAAACATCAACTCACGTTTACGCAAAACAAAAGAAAACAGATTTTTTAATGGAATTTTTTAACAATTTTGAAACAACAATTTTTGATGTAATTATTTCTTTTATATAATTGAGTTTTAAAGTGAGGCGGCGACTACAAGCGCTCGGAAATCGCAACACGCTGCATTAATCATCTAATTAAAAAAATGTTCTGAGTTGCACGGGCAACGCCGGGTTATGATGCTAGTCTAATATATGTGCGACCGAGAAAGAAAATACAACAAACATTGTTTACAATTCTACAGCGAAAAAAAAGCTAAAAATTTAAAGATATTTAACACTAAGTTTGAGTTTGAGTTTTGTTTAACGGCATATCAACACCTCTGTGGGTTATTTAATGCCAACAGATTAGCGTTCTAAGGTTATAGTGAGAAGCGTGTTTTAATCAAATTTTGATAAAAACATTTTTATTTTATTTTAGAAAACTGAAAATGTCTTATAGTTTTGTATACAAAATATATTCTTGGTAATATTTTCCTTAAATAATGTATATTTTTCTATAAAAGCATTTTTATGTATATATTTCTATGAAAGTGCATTTTTATACTTTCATAGTGTTTTGACCCCAGTTTGGGGATTAGCTATTTGACCATAGCTACCGCTCTGAGTCAGGGTGGACGTGGGAATAAACCATTTAAGAGGTGGTTCCGTGCTCCTCAATGAGAAGGGTTGCTGCCGGATGCAGTTTACCGTCATGCCTAGGAGCATGTTTAGCTTCAGATTTAAATGTAATATGTGTCTAGATATATAATTTAGTCGAACTCGTTATCTTTCTAATGCATTTATTTTTAAAATCGGTTTGTTGGCACGAGCTCACATCTGAGCATTGAGGTCATCTTTCTCTCCTTTCATTTTCTTTTCCCCAGCAGGTGATGGTTGCAATGTCTCAGATGGCTGTGAATAACTAGCCTACTCCTGAAGAGTAGTCAAACAAAGTTTATCGAGGCTATTCGCGTGAATTTGATTTTGGTGGACAGCTCTGTGCGATGGTGAAGCTCAAACACTTGGTCAGGAGCGCCTCCCTCGCGGTTCAAAGGGGTTGAGACCGGCGAGATCCTGGTTGCACTGGGCTATCGGATGCTTCGTCTGTCGAGGTGCGCTTTGGTTACGACAGACCAACTGGCGCTTCCCTCTTCCGCCGTTTTGGTCATTAAGGCTCTGTAGGTCTTTGCCTATTTTGGCCGTTGGGATCTTTGGAGATTGTGTGGCGGGTCGCGTTCAGATAAGTTCCTCCTCCCCGACCTTACCGCTATTGGCGTCGCAAAAGTTTTACTCCTCCTTCTCCTTCTCCTCCTCCTCCAACCTCACCGGTCCATAGATTCAGCTGGAGATTGTAGAACCATAAATGACACCAGTTTCCATATCAATTTAGGTTTTATTCATTTGTTCGTTTCATGCCTAACCGATCTCATACGCTTTTTAAGCATACAGTAGTCGCATGTGCGTTGTGGTGTAATCTTGGAATGAAAAACAGGAGAGACGAGTTCGAATTCCAGTTAAATTCCTTGCATTCACTTACACACAAATACCTTTGGGAAATGTAATCCATCTTTAGGATGTGCGTTGTGGTCCAGTGGATATCGACTCGGAACGAGAAATCGAAGAGCCGAGTTCGAATTCCAGTTGAAAATCGTTGCAATCATATACGCGCAAATACCCTTGGGATAGGTATTAATCCGTCTTTTCCCTCCAGTTATGGGTCAAATAACAGATTGGGTTCTATAGCCTTAGTTGGCAACCAGTCTACCGCAGAAAGCAATGGCAACCTACTGCGGAATACTCTTCTGCCCAGTCAGTCATGGCTCTTTCGAGACATGATCGCCCAAGCGTGTATCACGTATGGCACTTAACTGACTGAATCCATCTTTTCTCCCTCTTGATATGGGTTAAATAGCAGAATATATTGAATTTTATAGCTTTGGTTGGCAACCGGTTTACCTGAGAAAGTAATGACAACCTACAGTGAATGCTGGACAATCTAATAAAAGATGAAGGAGAGACTTGAAGCAACCGAACTAAGAACCACAGGAAGATGTGGAAGGTCATGATCGCTTATGTTCTGAAGGCACATACCCGAAGAAGAACGCGGAAATTTTTTCTACATGGTCAGTCATGTCTCAAAAGAGAGATGATCACCAAAGTGTATATTACATATGGCAGTTCAACCACCGGCAGAACAATATGGAATCATCTCTTAAAATATTGTTAAAATGTAAGCCATTTTTTCTTTTAACTTTTGCTTAAATTTAAAAGTGTTCATGCTTAATTGAAGGATTGATTTTGTTTTTCTAGCCAAAATTTCACTGCCTGGACTTTAACTAAGTTAAAACTTAGCAAGTCACCATCATTTTCTTTCTATTGGAGTGGATGGACTGGGCTATCGCCCGGTTCAGACTCAACCCACGTCTATTGAACAGGTGAAGAGGCCCATCCCTTGTTTCCTGTTTAGGTTGTGGTTTCCGGTTTTTCTCTTTTCCAATCTTTTCACTCTTTTTTTTTTTTCTTTTCAATTAGAGCAGATAGTCTAAACTATCGCCCGGTTCAGGCACCCCCACGGCTATTGAACAGGTGAAGAGGCTCATTCCTTGATTCTTGTTTAGGTTGTGGCTTCCGGTTTTTCTCTTTTCCAATCTTTTCACTCTTTTTATTTTTATTTTATTTATTTATTTTTTTCAATTGGAGTAGATAGACTAAACTATCGCCCGGTTCACACTCCACCCACGTCTATTGAACAAGTGAAGAGGCTAATCTGTTGTTTCCTGTTTAGGATGTGGTTTCCGGTTTTTCTCTTTTCCAGTCTTTTCACTCTTACGTAGTCCCCTGCGCATCAGTGGCGTTTTCGCCTTGCTTGGGGTGATATGATAAAAAAAAACAAAAAAACTGACTTCCCCGCGTTCACAACCAATCCCGCCTATAAGTACTCACCAGGCTCACCTCTATTCGGGGCTCAGTTGACAACCGACAGCGGTATTTTTATTAAGAAAGGAGGTATGTTGTATGGTCGTTTACATATATTTGCCGTAGTAGAATGCGAAACTAATGCACTATCAATAGACTTTCGCTTTAAGGCTATGGCTGCCAAAGATCAGTTACAAACGTCAACTTTGTAATAACCAACTTAAGCAATAAAAATTTCTTTCTGTTGATTTATGGCTTCAACCAAAGTCTTAACATTGTTTTCACACTAAAAGTATCACTACGCAATTTGCGAAATGTTTTCTTGCTGATCATCTACCAAAATAACACCATTCCTGGGTTTAACGATAAAATACACCCGGCAGCAAAGTGTCTGTTCAGAAAAAAATACGTTTTGAGGATTGCAGATCTACTTCTTAACTGCTAGTATTTGGCCATACTTCTGAGATGAGGTAGAATTTACATTATTTTAACTTTTCGGATTGTTGTCCTCATATTTATTTTCATCTTGACGACATCCATTGTACGGATGTTGTACGCTCAGGTGCTAAGAATTTCAAACCGAAACACCCTCACTAGGATATATTAGTCTCTTTTCACGTGAGAAGACATTTTGGGATGCCATATAGTCATCTCTCTTTAATCCAACTCAGCCTTGGTTAGTTCTAGTGACTTCACCAAAATGTTGTGAGTTCAATACCTAGCTATGGCAGAGGTGAACAAATAACTGAGTTGAGTTAAAGATAGATAATTATATGGTATCCGAAAGTGTTACCGCACATGGAACCACATTGAGTAAAATAGAGACTTCGGCGCGAAATTTTGAAGAAGGCTGGAGCGTACAACATCCGAAACGTCGTAAACATGGCAATAAAGATGAGGGCAACACTCCGAACAATATAAATAAGGCTCGTAACTGCTGTTGTTCTCAGGTCTACCTGACCAATTTTTTTTTTAAAATCATGTCACCCCAAGCAAGGCATTCCACTGCCACTATAGCGCAGGGGGTTACACAGGGCGATAGACGAGTTAGGATGTACATAGGGGGAGAGTTGGGGAGAATGGGAGGGTTAGTGTGTTAAGAGGTGTCTATTGACCTTACATTTAAACTCCTGTAGGTTATAGCCGTCGGGTTAGCAAGCATGCGGAAGGGAATTCCACAGGCGGGAAGTGCGAGAAAAGAAGCTGTTGGAGTAGAAATTGCGGTTACATTTCATCGGTTTCATTGTAAAAGGGTGGGACCTAGTTGCCAATCTAGCATCTCGTGCGAACTCACACCTAGGGAGCACCAGTGATTTAAGTTCATCAGAGCAGAAGCCATGAAAGTATTTGTAGAAGAGGCACAGGGAAGCCACGTCACGCTGGTGAGAGAGATACTGCAGGCGGTCAGCCAAGTCGGTATCAATCACATTACAGATCCTCCTTTGTATTTTGTCAAGAAGCCCGAGGAGAATAGAAGGGGCACCCGACCAGATGTGGCAACAGTATTCAAAACACGGGCGGATGGTAGATTTGTATAAGTGCAGGATAGTTTCAGGCGGAAAGAATTTCCGGGCCCTGCACAGAGAGCCGACTTTCATAGCTGCGGATTTAGCAATGGATTCGACGTAGTCATTCCACTTGAGGTCCGCTGAGAGTGTCAGGCCAAGCAGGCGTAGTGATTTACTCTCTGGGAGGCAAGCCTGTTCCATGCTAATGGGAGGGAGGTGCGGTTGTCTGTGGTGGTTAATTGACAGCAGCTTCGTTTTGGAAGAATTGAATTTTACGAGCCATTTCTTACTCCAATCCACCACGGATTGGAGGTCCTTTTCAAGCTCAGCCGCGAGGTTCGCCTTATCGTCAACATCAGATTTTTGATCTTATGGCATCGGGGAGATCATTGATGTAGATTAGAAAGAGCGTAGGACCTAGGATAGAGCCTTGGGGGACTCCCGCGTTTGTAGGGTAGTTTTGGGAGGCATGTCCGTTTAAAACCACCTTCAGTGTGCGGTTGGAGAGGAATGACTGGATTAAGTCCAACAAAAGTCCAGTAATGCCGTCACTTCGCAGTTTCCGTAGAAGGCCGTCATGCCATACTCTGTCGAATGCTTTGGAGATATCCAGGGCGACAGTTCGGGCTTCAGTTTGGGTCCCAGCTGTGGATAAATAGTGAACTCCTAAACAAAAACAAGACACTATGAAAGTATAAAAATACAATTTTACAATAAAATTAACAGCAATACATTTTTATAAAAAAATTGCCAACAATGCCAAACTTTAGTAAAATAAACAGCAATGCAATTTTATATTTGAATTACCAACAATATATATTTATAGTAAAATGACCAACAATATGTACTTGTAAAATACAACGTGTGTTAGCACTTGCAATACCCTGTCTTCATCAGCCACCGTCCAGGGGTGATGTCACGTTTTCGGTGGCTATGGCAAGACCGCCCTGCCTGGTGCCACCAGCAGCGTTTGGCACCAGGCAGCATATGAAGATAAACTTGTTGATTGTCCCTCTTGTAGGTTCTCATCAAGAAATAAATAAAACGATCGTTCCTCTTTGCAGTTTGTATCCTGAACGCATTTGCCGTTATTAACGCGCTCGTGAAGGAAGAAAAAAAAAACGTTATAGATGACCGCACAAATATCTCATTTGCACATATTAGATCGTGATGTTGCGCGAATTTTATTTACTTGTTTCGTTCTCGACCAAATCCAACGTTCTGTACCGTTGTTCGAATGAGGTTCGAAGCGCTTTTTTAATTTGTTGTTAAAGACATAGATTTATATTCGAAACTAGCAGTATAGCACGGCGTTGCTCGGGTGTAATGAAAGCTTTAAAACTAATCCATGGTCCTGGAGCTCACACTCTTTGGATGCTGGCACGAAAGACTAAAAAGCAATAGTTGTTTCCAGTTAAAGCGAAACCGTAGATTGAAAGAAAAATGAATGGATGTAAATCAAATTTTGATTTCCTGATATCGATATCAAATAAGTTTTTTTCCTCGTAAAGTGAATTTTGAAGGCTAAATAAATCCTCTGAGCAAATGGTATCATGGCTGAAACTAAGAACTACAATTATACCTACTTAGAGCCAAACCCGAAGCAAAAACTAAAATAAAAGGGCTGAAAAAATACAGACAGATAAACAGACACACACACAAACATCTTGCCTTATATATATATATATATATTACGGATTTACTACACTATTGTAAGAACTGCAACCTTGAAACTTCTGAATATCGTTTCTTATGTCTTTGTCTATGAGTGTATCAAGTTTGATTAAAATCGGACCACTCCTTCTATAAGCCAATGTTTTTCGATTATCGATTTTCGATATTTATCGGGGGTACCTCGACACAAAATCTAGCTAAGAACAGTCGCAGACGCTTATAGTACAACTGTGTAAATTTTCAGAAAATCGTTTGAGCCGTTTCGGAGCCTATAGGTAACGGACACACACACACACTCACACAACACATACACAACACACACACACACAGAGACAAAGTTCCATTTATAAGCAAGTTTAGATATATTTACTTTTGTGTTTAAAATTGTGTTGAGAATATTTAAATTTCGACATTAAATGATCCATAGAGATGTTGATATGCCGCTACGTCAAACCAACCAACCAAATGACACAAACTTTCCAAATGTAACTTGACTACGAAGCCACGACAAAAGTAATTGACACCAAACTTAGATTTTTTTTGGCGGGGGGGGGCGATTTCTTTTTAAGAAGATGGCTTGTAAATGGTCGTGGGGAAAATTGTCAAGATAAGAGTAAGTTCAGAACGGGATGAATTTGAGGAAAGTCCACTCAGACATCCAAAGATAACAGTAGTTAGTTGCTGGGTTAATTGATTCAGTGAAATAGGCGGTGAGGCATGAGACACTGAGTCTCGAAGCAGCATCTACGGGGCCCCCTGCACAGCCTGACGTCACTCTCTATACAACCTGGTAATTTTCACACCAAAGCGGGGTATCGAACGCCGGCTGCCTCTGAATCCCAAGCACTAGAGAACTTTAGAAGTCCTCTTTTTTATTAGTTATCCCTTTATATATATATATATATATATATATATATATATATATATATATAAGTATTGTTGCAATAATATTCCTTGTCCAAAGAAACACTATTTTTAAAAAAAAGTGCTCAATACAAAAGTAGAGCTAATAATATTATTTATTCATAAATTATAACATGGATATGTTACAATATCACGACAAAATTAACCATTTTGTTTCAACACTTTCGTGTCTTTTCAAGTGATGTGAAGAACCATTCATTTAAGAACCATCACATCACTTGAAAAGACACGAAAGTGTTGAAACAAAATGGTTAATTTTGTCGTGATATTGTAACATATCCATGTTATAATTTATGAATAAGTGATATATATATATATATATATATATATATGTGTGTGTGTGTGTGTGCGTGTGTGTGTGTATGTATAATATGTGATATATCCAAACAGATCTGTCTGCGGATAACTATATATATATATATATATATATATATATAGTCATCGGAAGTGATAAAAAGTGTGAGAAACCGTGAACGCTTTCTTTAAAGTGGATATTTATTGTTTTATGTAAAAGCAATGGCAACCTACTGCGGGATAATCTTCTGCCCAGTCAGTCATGTCTCTTTTGAGACATGATCGCCCAAGCGTGTTTCACGTATGGCACTTAACTGACTAACTGAATATAGTAGATGAAAATATGATTAAGGCTTCTACTGGGCATAAAGTGGGGGACCCGTTTTCTATTGTTATGAAGTAATAAACTGATCCCCCACTAATTAATACTTAACAGCATAATACATCTCTTCCTCCTCCAGTTATGAGTTAAATAAGAGGATCGGGTTTCTATAGTCTTCGCTGGCAACCAGTCTACTGCAGAAAGCAATGGCAACCTACTGCGGGATAATCTTCTGCCCAGTCAGTCATGTCTCTTTCGAGACATGATCATCCAAGCGTGTTTCGCGTATGGCACTTAACTGAGTGAATTATACATGTTAAGAAACATTAATTGTCCATAATGGTGTTTGCGACGCTACACGTGTTTCGAGTCTAAAATTGACTCTCTTCAGGCGAATAAATTTGTGGTTATTACGAAAATATGTCATTCTACACATTTATCAGTATTATGTATTTATATTAGATATATATTATATTAAATAATGTTAAAACAAATCATTTCAAACTGTCGGTAGTTATATATATATATATATATATATATATATATATATTATTTTGAACATTATTTTTACCGATACTCGTATTTAAGTAGATATTCTGTTTTTAATTAAACAGTATTTTTTATATTTATATCGACCGGCCTGATTATTTACGATAATTTTTTATTCGATTCGAACCTGCGACCCTTATTACATAGGGGAAGCATACCATTTGATCTGGTACCGTCTTGACCACTCGACCATGAATAGCCTCTCGATCAGACGCGGTTTTTATCATGCTTATATAACACAATTTTCGATTTTACCATAAACAAACATATCTGCTCTGAAATGTATCGTAATGTCAACGAATGTAAACATGTTACGGAAATTAACGAACCTCAACGAAACTTGGTTATAAGCAACCGACAATTTGTAATTAATTATTTTGAACATTATTTTTACCGATACTCATATTTAAGTAGATATTCTGTTTTTTTAATTCGAATCCTGCTGGATAGCACACATTTTCGTAATAAAAATTTATCGTAAATAATCAGGCCGGTTGTTATAAATATAAAAATACTGTTTAATTAAAAACAGAATATCTACCTAAATACGAGTATCGGTAAAAAATAATGTTCAAAATAATTCATTACAAATTGTCGGTTGCTTATAACCAAGTTTCGTTAAAATTCGTTAATTTCCGTAACATGTTTATATATATATATATATATATATATAGATATAGATATATATATTCACTACATTTCGCCGCATCCAAGCCGATTAGAGTTTACTGAATCTGAAAAATTAAAGACCCTTTTAAAAAGGACAATAAAAGAACCGGTTTTAAGCAGACAGAAGATTATCATTATTTTTTAATAATGATTTACAAAATAATTTAATTTATTCGTGACTAAGTCCTGAAAATTTCATTAAATTCCGACAATTATTTGAATTTTGCAAGAATTTCCAATTTAATGTGTTTGCCACCCGAAAAAAACTGAGTTATGTAATATTACGTTTTCCATTGAAAACCTTTCGTAAAGATTTGGCTCCTCGCTAACGAAAATAAAAACAAGATTTTTACCAAACTTTCGAACGTCTTAAAAAAGATTTTTTTTTTAAATAATTAGAAAAATAGTTTGATATTTCCTCTTAATAATAACATTTTGATGGGAAAATTTCGTTTTTATTAAGTTTGGGACTTTTTTCTTCATATTATGCTGTTTCTTTTTTTTTTTTTTTTTTTCAGCAATTTAGCAATATTTATAGAAAAGTCAAAGGGAATCTACATTATGGCAGAGAGAAAGTGAGTGAAGCCATGAATCCTTGGGAAATATAATGGAGTAGTTGCCCGTTCTTTTTCTTAGTTGTTTGATATTCAATCTTTCCTTATCAAATCTGTTTGTATCATCTCTAGAAAACATCTTTCTGTCCTCAACATGGATCATTTTGACAACATTCTGATCAGAACGCGCATATTCTTATACTATATTCTTTTTCGACAACTATGCATTCTTTTTATTCCACTTCTGCACCCGAAGATAACAGTTGCTACGTTAATTGGTTCAACAGATGGGCATGCAACACTTGGTTTCGACGCGGCAACTGAAAGACGGTCTGCACAGCCTGGTAATTTCTCCACCAAAGCCAGGAATCGAACAATGGCCGCCTGGGAACCCTAACCACTAAAGAACTCAAGGAGTCCTCTTTTATATAAGTGATCACACTGCCTAAAAGATAGCACATATAATCTTGATTCGATCTGGTAGGTGCCTCTTTAAGAATTTAAAGTAACAACAGGATTCGCTTCAGTTACTAATCGTTTCATTTAACTAATTCTAATTCAACTAAGTAGATTGTGCAGTGAATATCGGCTCGGAACCAGAAATCGGGGAGCCGAGTTCGAATTCCAGTTTAATTCCTTGCATTCACTTATGCGTAAATAACCTTGGGAAAGGTATCAATCTGTCTCTTTCCTCTAGTTATGGGTTAAATAACAGAACAGATTGGGTTTTATAGCCTTGGCTGGCAAACCAGTCTAACGCAGAAAGTAATATGAGATAATCTTCTGCCCAGTCAGTCATGTCTCTTTCGAGACATGATCGCCCAAAGCGTACATCACGTATGGCACTTAACTGAATATATATATATATATATTCACCACATTTCACTACATTCAAGGAGCATTAAGAGGTTTGGGTTAGGGTTAGAGGTTACTGAATGTGAAAAATGAGAAACACTATTAAATAATTAAGACAATTAAAGAACTGGAATTAAGCAGAGAAAAGATAACGATCGTCATTGCATTTAAGTTTTTAAAGATCAAGGTTGACTGGGAAACAAAAAGCCTGAAGATATTTTCACAAAAAGTGCGAGAGAAGAATTTGTTTACATAGAACTTGCGGTTGCATGTTGCCATTTCAATTGTAAAATGATGGCACCTTGCCTGCATTCTCGTAGAAAATTTACAATTTTAAAGTCTACGTACCAAAAAGAAAAGCAATATTTATTTCGAAAATACAAAAATTATGGCACAATGTTAAAAGTTGGGTGATAGGAGAAAGCTGGATTTAATCTCTCTTATTTTAAACTTATTTAGCTACGATTACTGACCCAAACATACTACAGTATTCATTTCACATTCTTACTTACCGTTCTTAGAACAGCCACCGTAATATCTCATGGTCTCTATGAACGTCTAACTTTCTTTTTATAATCATATCGCCCCAAGCAAGGCATTTTACTGCCACTGTTTTGCAAGGGGTTACATAGGAGGAAAGTTATTTGAAAGAGTGACAGATTATAGGGGTTGTCAGGAAGTGGGTAAGAGAATGCTGATGAGAGTGGGGTGGATGGAGAAAGGAGCATGAGAGAGAGGATGCAGGTTAGTGAGTTAGGAGATGGCTATTGGCTTTACACTTAAATTCTTGGAGATTGTAGCTGTCGGGGAAGCAAATAAACGGAAGAGAACTTCACAGGCGGGAAGTGCGAGAAAAGAAGCTGTGGGAGTAGAATTTGCGTTTACATTTTATTGGTTTCACAGTAAAAGGGTGTGACCTGGTTGCTAATCTTGTGGCTCGAGTAAATTCATATACAGAGGGCACCAGTGAGCTAAGTTCACCGGAGCAGAGGCCGTGAAAGTATTTGTAGAAGAGACACAGGGAAGCCACATTGTGCTGGTGAGAAAGTGACTGTATCTGAGCTGACATGTCGGGATCTATTACATTACAGATTCTCCATGTATTTTGTCAAGTACAACTAGGTGGATAGCAGGAGCACCCGACCAGACATGGTAGCAATAGTTGATGCACTAGTTTTCATATGTACTATTTGTTTGTTGTGGGGGGGGGGATAAGAACATGATGTTTTAAAAATTGCACCTTAATGAATATAAAATAATTGAAACTTTATACACAAAGAGGAAAACTCATCTGAAAAATTACCATAAAAGTATTTAAAGATTTTTGTTTGCTTCGAGGTTTAACGACCTATCAATCTTTATGGGATCATTTAAGGTCATAACCAATGATTTTGTGTAAAGTTATTTTGTTTTTTTTTTTTGTTTTTTCGAGTATCAAGATTCATTGGGATTTGTTTTTAAGGGCAGGGTCCCCAAGTCCTACCCTTGTTATTTAACCTATAACTGGAGGGAAGGGACGGATTAGTACCTTTCCCAAGGGTACCAGTGCTTAAGTGAATGGCATAAAACCTTGGAAAATACAGTGGTGTAGTTACCCGTTGTTGTTTTTTTTTTTTTCATTTGTTTGGTATTCAGTCGTTCAACATCATATCTCTTTGTGTAATCTACAAAAAAAAAACTGGTATAGTTTTTTGGATTTTTTTATCGGCATTTATATTGATCATTCTGATAACATTTCGATCAGAACGCAAATTCCTCTACATTCTTTGTCGACAACCCTGTACTCTTTCTTTTTTTCTTCCTCCTAATGGTTTTGCTCCTTTCTCTTCAACTGTCTCAGAAAGCAAGTGCGCTTCAGAGTTGAGGAAAATCGATTTTTGCAAAAATATGTTACTTCGCATCGTTAGAAGAATTAATGCTTCTGTTACCGTGAAAAAAAAACCCATCACCAATTTAAGACGAATGCACTTTTCAATGGCTTCACATTTTGTTCATAAATTGGCTTTTTTTTTTTTGTAATTATTTACCTTAATTAGAAAGGTTGTACATATCAATGTATTACTTCATTACCCAGTTACTTCAAATATTGATTTGTTTGCTTATGTTTCACTTCTCCGGTTATTAATCAGTTTAGTATTAAACGGGACACCAATGATAGAATTCAAATTTGGTGGAAAAAAAAGGTTTTTCTTTATTGTTGAGATTCCGAAAATAATTCCTCGATATAAAGGCCAAGAGGATTTAAAAAGCATTTCTACGAAATTGTGAAATTTTATTAAACACTTCATGAATCACTTCTTTTCATTTAGTTAACTTATTTGTTACCCAATCTAAGTTTCATTTTTGATTTCTACTATTAATCAGTTTAGTATTAAACGGGACACCAGTGATAGAATTCAAATTTTTTTGTGGGGGAAAGGTTTTTGTTTATTTTTGAGATTCCGAACATAATTTCTCGATATAAAAGGTGAAGAGAATTTTTTAAAAAAAAGCATTTCTAAGAAATTGTGTAATTCTATTAAACACTTCCCGAATGTCTTCTTTTTATTTTCTTAACTAATTTTTACCCAATCGAAAACTCATGAGCCACTCAAGGTAGCAGGTTTACTAAATAAAGTCGTTGTACGAACATAAAATGAGAAGGTTGGGCATCTCGATGTGGTAATTCTTTTGGGATTTCCCCATTTTCTATGATAATGGACTCGACTTGAGTATACATATACTTCTGTCATAGTGAGATACGATCAGATCCGTAAGTTACCGGAACATACCGAAAGATACCGAGGTTTCACGGAGAATACAGCGTCAGTAGTTCATAGTAGCTCTGAGCTCCACTCAGACATAAGATTGCTACGCAGCACCCATCAGCTTCCAACATGGACATACTAGTTCTGCTACGGATTCACTTCAGAGACTATATATATATATATATATATATATATATATATATATATATATATATACTAGCAGTATAACCCGGCTTTGCTCGGGTGTAATGAAAGCTTTAAAACTAATACATAATCCTGGAGCTCAGACTCGTCGAACGTTGGCACGAAAGACTATAAAGCAATAATTGTTTCCAGTTAAAACGAAACCGTAAACTGAAAGAAAAATGAATGAATGTAAATCAAATTTTGATTGCCTGCTATCGATATCAAATAATCTTTTTAGTCGTAAACTGAATTTTGAAGGCTAAATAAGTCCTCTGAGTAAATGGTATCATGGATGAGACTAAGAACTACAATTATACCTACTTAGAGCCAAACCCGAAGCAAAAACTAAAATAAAAGGTCTGAAAAAATACAGACATACAGGCAGATAAACAGACACACACACAAACATCTTGCCTTACATATATATATATATTATCGATTTTCTGCACTATTGTAAGAACTGCAACCTTGAAATTTCTGAATAACGTTACTTATTCTTTATCTATGAGTGTATCAAATTTGATTAAAATCGGACCACTCCTTCTATAACACGATTTTTTCGATTATCGATTTTCGATATTTATCGGGGGTACCTCGACATAAAACCTAGCTAAGAACACTCGCAGACACTTATAGTGCAACTGTGTAACTTTTCAAGAAAATCGGTTCAGCCGTTTCGGAGTCTATAGGTAACGGACACACACACACACACACACACACACACACACACACACACACACACATACAAAGTTCCATTTATAAATAAGTAGATATTTCTTACTAATCGTATTCCTGGATTACGAACCTGGGTTCAAGTTTGTATCTTTACATTGAATCTACTTAATTTTCTGTCTCAATTATCTGGTTTGTTGTTCATTATTTTGTGTGGTTCCTCACCCGAAATCCACAACAGTAGTAGTTAGGAATCTCTTCTCGAGAAGAACAATTTCGACCAAGTAGTTCGTTCGATTCTCACTAGGTGACACAATCTTTCGGCCTTGTGCCATATCTAAGCCTACACTTAGAAAAATCAATCACCTCGCCGTAGTGTAATGTTTAGCAAGCCCGTCTCGCTAGAACAATTAGTAGTGAGTTCAGTCCTCACTGAGTGCAGCCTTGCTGCTGCATCTATGAGGCGATCAGTAAATCAGGTGACCTCAACGTTGTGTAATTTTTAGCAAGCTTGTCAATTACGAACTTCATTGGGCCTTACATATATTCAGCCCCGGAAAATCACCTAAAAATGAAGAAATAAGAAATGCTTATTAGAAGGATATGTATAAAAAATTAGATTTGATTCTAGACTTGATGAAGTTAAGATTGTAAGGATCTGGGAATCATTCTCTTGGGAGTCTATTTCACGAATTAGCGGCTCTTGGGAAGGATCTGTCCGAATCTGACTTTCTTATTCACTGCATGGAACGTCACTCGACATTTGGCCCGTATCAAAGTGTAGCATCTGTTTTTTCTCTTTAAACTATAAGAGTGGCTTAGTTCCGCAGATTCCAGTTTTATGGTGGTACTTTCACTCGTTTCTAATGATCTATCAGATATTTTCGGAATACAATTACCGATTGGGTATATTTTAGATATCCTTAGAACTTCAGAAACAGAAGATTTCATTTATTCTTTTTTTTTTATATAATCGTGTCGTTCCAAGTGAGGCATTTTACTGCCACTGTTGAGCAAGGGGTTACATAGGAGGTAAGTTATGAGAAAGAGTGACAGGTTACAGGGGGTGTCAGGAAGTGGGTAGGAGAAGGATGAGAATACTGATGAGAGTAGAGTGGACGGAGAAAGAAGCATGAAAGAAGAATGATTGTGACCATAAAGTGAGGGATCAGTTTATATATTGATTGTAATGTAGAATTGATCCCCCACTTTATATCCATATTATAATAGTATAGAATTTTTTAATATATAATCATATCACCCCAAGCAAGGTATTTTACTGCCACTCTTTTGCAGGGGGTTACATAGGAGGTAAGTTATGAGAAAGAGTGACGAGAATACTGATGAGAGTGCAGTGGACGGAGAAAGGAGCATGAGAGGGAGAGACAATGCAAGTTAGTGAGACAAGAGATGACTGTTGACTTTACATTTGAATTTTTGAAGATTGTAGCTGTCAGGAAAGCAAGTAAACGGAAGGGAATTCCACAGGCGGGAAGTGCGAGAAAAGAAGCTAATGGAGTAGAATTTGCGTTTATAATTTATTAATTTCACAGTAAAAAGATGGGACCTAGTTGCTAATCTTGTTGCTCGAGTAAATTCATATATAGGGGGCACCAGTGAGCTAAGTTCATCGGACCAGACACCGTGAAATTATTTGTAGAAGAGACACAGGGAAGTCAAATTGCGCCGGTGAGAAAGTGACTGTATCCGAGCTGCCAAGTCGGGATCTATCACATTACAGATTCTCCGTCGGATTTTGTCAAGGACACCGAGGTGGATAGCAGGGCACCCGACCGGATATGGCAGCAGTATTCAATGCAAGGGCAGATGGTAGATTTGTATATGTGCAGGTTTGTTTCAAACGGGCAAAACTTCCTGGGCTTACACAGAGAACCGATCTTCTTAGCAGCGGATTTAGCTTTGGATTCTATATAGTTATTCCACTTGAGGTCTGATGTGAGAGTTAACCCGAAGAGGCGCAGCGTTTTACTTTCAAGAAGACTAGCCTGAACCATGCTAATGTCAGTGGTGGTAAATAGATAGCAACTTCGTTTTGAAACCTACTATAATATCCAGTTGATTTCCAGTTGAATTCCTTACATTCACTTTCGCACAATCACCCTTAGGAAAGGTATTAATCCGTCTCTTCCTTCCAGTTATGGGTTAAATAATAAGACAGATTGGGTTGTCTAGCTTTGGTTGGCAACCAGTCTACCGCAGAAAGCAATGGCAACCTACTGCGGGATAATCTTCTGCCCAGTCAGTCATGTCTCTTTCGAGACATGATCGCCCAAGCGTGTATCACGTATGGCACTTAACTGACTGAATGAAGATAATAGTTGTAAACATAAGTAAAGCTTATACTGGACATAAAGTGGGGGATCGGTTTTCTGTTGTTATGAAGTAATAAACTGATCCCCCATTAAGTACTAATTATTAATACAATCCGTCTCTTCTCCTTTCAGCTATAGTTTAAATAGCAGGATAGAAAATCTTCTGCCCAGTCAGTCATGTCTCTTTCGATACATGATCGCCCAAAGCGTGTATTACGTATGGCATTTAACTGACTGAATGAACATAATAGGTGGAAACATAAGTAAAGCTTTTACTGGGTCTAAAGTGGGGGATCGGTTTTCTATTGTTGTTAAGTAATAAACTGATCCCCCACTGATTACTAATTATTAATACAATCCGTCTCTTCTCCCTTCAGCTATAGTTTAAATAGCAGGATAGAAAATCTTCTGCCCAGTCAGTCATGTCTGTTTCGAAACATGATCGCCCAATGCGTGTATCACGTATGGCACTTACCTGACTGAATTAAGATAATAGTTGGAAATTGAAGTAAAGCTTCTATTGGGCATAAAGTGGGGGATCGGTTTTCTATTGTTATGTAGTAATAAACTGATCCCCCACTAATTACTAATTATTAATACAATCCGTCTCTTCTCCCTGCAGCTATAGTTTAAATAGCAGGATAGAAAATCTGCCAAGTCAGTCATGTCTCTTTCGAAACATAATCGCCTTAAGCGTGTATCACGTATGGCACTTTACTCACTGACTATCATATCCCCGTTAGAATATCGATAGCGGAAGTCGCCTTCGCTTTGGTCAACATAGCCGGCCTTATCTACAGATCATCAGATGTCTGAATGCAACTGATAGAGTTTACGTTTCTGAAGCTTTTGAGATAATTGCTTTGATATGAAATTGGTTCCCCAGAACAATTGAAATTATTTTTGTGAAAACACCTTCAGAATGCGTGTTTATTTATTCTTAATACGTAAAACACTTATTTGATTTTTTTTATTTCACTGCAGTTATGAGTTTTACGGTACTCTTCAGTGAATGTGTTTTCTTTTCTCTATATACCTGCTCCCCCATGCATGATTCAGTTATTTCCCATAGGGTTGATTGCTTTTTAAGCAAGAAAATAAACACGTATTCATTCGGAAGTGTTCTCTTTTCTTTCGTCTCCAATATCTAATTTCTATATAATGCCTCGTTTTAAATGCTTCCTGCTTTTCATAACAATAAGTTTCCTTTTTCCCTCTATACATGTTCCGCTATGCCATATTCAGTTATTTCTCATGGGGTTGATTGCTTTTTAAGCAAGACAATGAAGCCGTATTCATTCGGAAATTATTTCTAGTCGACGCTTAATTCTCAACGGCAGATTAACATCGGTGCATGGCAATAAAGGCAATGATTGATTTTGTTTGCCTCCGTATTGATCCTTGTTGCCGCTTCAGTAGACTTGCCTACGTCGGAACGGTAACAGGTGGTACTGAGAGCAGAAGGTAAATTTCGGATGGACAACTCTTTCGATTAATGTAAACATTTACACGTTGATCAATAACGTGCCGTGCGTCGGAATGAGGTAATGGATCTGGGCCGTGCGTCGGAATGAGGTAATGAATCTGGATAAAACTAGAGACAGTTTAGAATTGAATTTCGCTGCCGGTAGAGGTTCGAACGCAGTGTAAAATCGATTTCTCTAAACCATCATTGATTTTTTTTTTTTGATAACAGAACGGTATTGATAGCGGCTGAGCCGAAGGGTGATTTTAACTTTTCGGAAACAGTATCGAAAAAGTGGCTTTTTATTTTTTCCGAACTGTTACTCTGCTCCACGTACTTGTCTTCTTCCAGGCCTCACTTATTCAGAGGGAAGAACCTCAGTGTGTCTAACGGCTAGCAAGTTTGTCTTGCTGAAATCACTACAACTGAGTCGTGAGTTCCATCCTCACTGAGTGCTCGATGCTTTCGGCCTTGTGCCGGATCTATGCTTAGAAAATCTCTCTTATTATTGAGAGGAAAATTGAGACAATGAAATGAGAAATTACCGATTTGAATATAAAATTATCTCATGTTGTAATTTCTCGGATTAGAAGTTATCTAATCTATCTAAACTTATTTATAAATGGAACTTTGTCTCTCTGTGTGTGTGTCTGTGTGCGTGCGTGTGTGTGTGTGTGTGTGTGTGTCCGTTACCTATAGACCCCAAAACCGATTTTCTTGTAAATTTACACAGTTGTACTATAAGCGTCTGCGAGAGTTCTTAGCTTGGTTTTGTCTCGAGGTACCCCCGATAAATATCGAAAATCGATAATCGAAAAAATCGGGTTATAGTAGGAGTGGTCCGATTTTAATCAAATTTGATACACTCATAGACAAAGACATAAGAAACGATATTCAAAATTTCAAGGTTGCAGTTCTTACAATAATGCAGAAAATCGATAATATATATGTATATAAAAGGCAAGATGTTTGTGTGTGTCTGTTTATCTACCTGTATGTCTGTATTTTTTCAGCCCTTTTATTTTAGTTTTTGCTTCGGGTTTGGCTCAAAGTAGGTATAATTGTAGTTCTTAGTTTCAGCCATGATACCATTTACTCAGAGGACTTATTTAGCCTTAAAATTCAGTTTATGACGAAAAAAACTTATTTGATATCGATAGCAGGAAATCACAATTTCACTTACATTCATTCATTTTTCTTTCAGTCTACGGTATCGCTTTAACTGGAAACAATTATTGCTTTTTTAGTCTTTCGTGCCAATGTCCAAAGAGTCTGAGCTCCAGGACCATGGATTAGTTTTAAATCTTTCATTACACCCGAGCAACGCCGTGAATTTTGTAAAAGAGGCAGCGGGAAGCCACAACCCGATGGTGTGAAAATGACTGGAGACGAGCTGCAAGGTCGGGATAAGTAAAGACGACTGTAGTTTCAAACAGTATGAGATAGCGACTATTCCAAAATGAATGAGAGTGCCAAGTGGGTCATTTTGGTAAGCAAAACTGGTGCTATGGGGTAAATACCCTAAAGATAAACAGCATTATTAATAACTAGCAGTATAGCCCGGCGTTGCTCGGGTGTAATGAAAGCTTTAAAACTAATCCATGGTCCTGGATCTCAGACTCTTTGGACGTTGGCACGAAAGACTAAAAAGAGATAAGCGAGAGCAGCGGATAGCATATTTGAAGGGACTGAGCAGGTGGATAACAGAATGTGGGTTGCGGGTCGTAACAGGAGAAAGCGTCTTAAGAGCCACCAGGAATAAGGAGACGTGGAAGAAATTATAATGTGGATATAAATGGGGGATCAATTCTATATTATAATCAATATGTAAAGTGATCCCTGATTTTGTAGCCAAGCTAGTTTCTATACATTTATATTCTAGATTTATGGGATGAGCTAGTGGATGTCAACGCGGGGTTTGGGTGGTGTAACAGAAAAAAGCGTGCTAAGAGCCACCAGGGATGGAGAGACGTGGAAAGCCACGATCGCCTATGTCCTGAAAGGACAGGGCACATAGAAGAAGATATATGCCAACTGTTTATAAGAAATTATAATGTGGTTTTAAAATGGGATATCAATTCTATATTATAATCAATATGTAAACTGATTCCTCATTTTGTAGCCATGCTAGTTTCTATACATTTATATTCTAGATTTATGGGCTTGAGCTAGTGGATGGCAGTGCGGGGTTTGGGTGGTGTAACAGAAAAAAAACGTGCTAAGAGCCACCAGGGATGGAGAGACGTGGAAAACCATAATCGCCTAGGCCCTGAAGGGACAGGGCACATAGAAGAAGAAGAAGAAGAAGAAGCGAAGAGTGTTTGAGAGAATGGATGCGATTTAGTGTGTTAGGAGGTGTCTATTAACCTTACATTTAAACTCCTGGAGATTGAAGCTGTCGGGGAAGCAAGTGGGTTGATCGAAAAACTTGGCCTCTTAAGAGAAATTAGAGCAGCTGTTTCTTTTGACAGTTAATTTCGCTTCTTCAAGTTTTATAATTCAAATTCTGTCAAATAAATCTCATAACCAAGAATAAAGACGGGAATTTTCGTCCATAGAAGTAAAAAGACATGTTGCTACATAATCTAATCTATTTTCCAGAAATTCTAGCTTAGAGTGAAAAGTCTGTTGCTCCTGTGACCTCCAAACTTTTCAGCGTGAAGGTCACATTTTTGTTATATTTATATAATCTTTTTAAGCCAAAGAAAAAATGGATAAACGTTATGAATCAATATTAGTGGCGTTGCATGGGTTAGGGTTAGGGTTTCACTTCAGAAAACATTGGTGTTCAGTGAACAGTTGGGTATATCACTGGGATGAGGTATTAAAATTATTTACGCTATTTACATTGTTCGGACTTTTGTCCTCATCTTTGTTGCAACATTTACCTTCAATATCTGTCCATTTCAAAGATGAGACATTGCAATTATTTACACTATTTACATTGTTAGGACTGTTGCCCTCATCTTAGTTGTCATATTCACATTCAAAATCTCTCTATATTTCTGACATGATGTATTTTAATTATTTAAATAATTTACATTATTCCGACAGTTATCCACATTTTTATCGCCATATTCACCTTCAATATCTGTCCATATTTCTGAGATGAGGTATTGTAATTATTTACACTATTTACATTGTTCGGACTGTTGTCCTCATCTTTGTTGCCATATTCATCTTCAATATCTGTCCATATTTCTGAGATGAGGTATTGTAATTGTTTACTCTATTTACATTGTTAGGACTGTTGTCCTCATCTTTGTTGCCATATTCACCTTCAATATCTGTCCATATTTCTGAGATGAGGTATTGTAATTGTTTACTCTATTTACATTGTTAGGACTGTTGTCCTCATCTTTGTTGCCATATTCACCTTCAATATCTGTCCATATTTCTGAGATGAGGTATTGTAATTATTTACACTATTTACATTGTTAGGACTGCTGTCCTCATCTTTGTTGCCATATTCACCTTCAATGTCTGCCTATATTTCTGAGATGAGGTATTGTAATTATTTACACTATTTACATTGTTCGGATTGTTGTCCTCGTCTTTGTTGCCATATTCACCTTCAATATCTGTCCATATTTCTGAGATGAGGTATTGTAATTATTTACTCTATTTACATTGTTAGGACTGTTGTCCTCATCTTTGTGGTAATATTAACAAATTTTCGGCCACTTCTTTCTATATTAGTTCTCCCCTTCCTATCTTATTTCTTTAGAAATACTTGGTTTTTTATGTGATTATTATCTAAAATTTTATTTGAATTTTATACATTATACATGTATCTTTATTAATTCCCCTCCTCCAAGTAAGACTATGAAGCGTCAAAGACGCAATGTGTTTACTGAGTGCTATATAACTGTTAAAGAATTCCGCTCCAACATCTTCTTTCCCAGAAGTGTTGTACTATGGAAAGAACTCCCGAAGAGTTATTTTCCTGATCACTGTATTCTACCCTCTTTAAATCACTTGTCACTCGTTATCTATCATACTTTAAGTTTTGTTTAACTACATATCAATCTCTGTATGTTATTTAATGCCAGAAAAGTAGGGTTTAAAGTATTTTCTTTTAAATATTCACTTATAGTCAGAAGTTTGATTTAGTCAGATTTTGATGAAAAATTTTCATTACTTTTTTTTATTTTAAAAACTGAATATGCCTTCTAGTTTTGTCCACCACGTCTATTGAACAGGTGAAGAGGCTCATCCCTTGTTCCCTGTTTAGGATGTGGTCTCCGGTTTTATCTTTTCCAATCTTTTCACTCTTACGTAGCCCCCTGCACATCAGTGGCGTTATCGCCTTGCTCGGGGTGATATGATTAAAAAAAAGAAATTAAATATGTATTGCTGGTAATTTTTTTTCTTTAAAAATGTGTTAAGGTAATAATTTTGTTTCCTTCAAAAATGTATATTCTTCTATAAAAGTCTATTTCCTTATTTTCATAGTGTTTTGAGCTTAGTTTGGGGGTTAACTATTTGCCCATAGATGGGACCCTAACAGGTACTACCACTCCGGGTCAGGGTGGACCTGGGAATAACAGCAATTTAGAAGTGGTTTCATGCTCCTCACAATCTCTCAATCAGAGGCCTTGCTGCCGGATGCAGTTTACCGTCATTCCCAGGACCTCTATCATACTTATTATCATGGCATACACCTATTGCTATCTTACAGGTCCATTTGAGTGGCTCTTAGGTTGTAACTGTAAAAGCAATAGTTATTAGTTGACATGCCGACAATAAATCTGTAACGACGGCCTAAAAAAAAACATGCTATTTTGTTTTATTTCATTTTTTTTTCAAAGAACGGACTAATTTTTGTATTAATTGTTCATTCTAATTTTTGAGGCTAATTAAATAACCTTTTAAAACATTCTTTTTGACAAAAACGGGCCGCAAAAGAATTATACAAAATTATGCAAAATTATGCAAATTAGCTTGAAAGCAGAACCAAAACAAAAAACATTAAAAATTCACAACAAAGTAACTCACTAAGGGACTTTTTTTTTAGCTAAATCGACTTTTATGCCTCTTCGTATTTTTTTTTAAATTCAGAATTTTTTTTCGATAATTTAGAACCGCTTCTTTCTCACTCTCTGTCTGCCTGTCTTTCTTTCTTTCTCTCTCTCTATCTCTCTCTCTGTTCGTGTGTGTTTTTTTCTCTGTTTCTCTCCCTGTCTTTTTATCTTTCTCTGTTTCTCCCTCTCCTTTACTTTTCCTCTGAATTTCCCTCCCTCTGTTTCTCTCTATAGAGACATTATTTCTATTTGAGCACTACAGGAAAAGTATTGTTCTTTTTCTAATTTTCAATGCATTTCTATAGACCAGGAGTCGGACATCTTTTAGGGAATGAGGACCAAAATGCTATGTAGAATCATGGATGAGGGGCAAAGATCTATGGCTCCAGTGTCATTAAAGAAAACCATGCTATTAAATATGTGAATAACTTTTCTATGTATTTGAAGAAAGCAAGGGTTCAATATAACTTAATTGTATTTAAGGTTGTGCGTCGTGGTGCAGTGGATATTGGATCGGATCGGAACGAGAAATCGGAGGGCCGAGTTCGAATTCCAGACAAATTCATTGCATTCACTTACGCTCAGATAGGTATTAATCCGTCTCTTCCTTCCAGTTATGGTTCAAATAACAGGACAGATTGGGATCTATAGCCTTGGTTGGCAAGCAGTCTACCGCAGAAAGCAATGACAACCTACAGCGGGATAATCTTCTGCCTAGTCAGTAATGTCTCTTTCGAGACATGATCGCCCAAGCGTGTATCACGTATGGCACTTAACTGACTGAATGAACATAATAGCTGGAAACTGAAGTAAAGCTTCTATTGGGCATAAAGTGGGGGATCGGTTTTCTATTGTTATGAAGTAATAAACTGATCCCCCTCTAATTATTAATTATTTATACAATCCGTCTCTTCTCCCTTCAGCTATAGTTTAAATAGCAGGATAGAAAATCTTCTGCCCAGTCAGTCATGTTTCTTTCGAGACATGATCACCCAAGCGTGTATCACGTATGGCATTTAACTGACTGACTGTATTTAAATAATATCACTTATTTAACTACAGAAATAACAAAAAAAAAAAAAGAAAAAATACAAACAGATTTAACAAAAAAAAATTATTTTACTGTAGAAATAAAACAAACTACTATCACAATCTACAAAATTATTTTCGATAACTTTTGCTTTGGAAAACGTATTTTGAGTTTTTTCTTGTTTTTATTTACATGAAAAAGGAACTCAACCAGAAAGCGAAAAATTTCGGAGTTGCAGAAAGCATTTCGCCTCTTTCTCAATCCGATAAAAAACAGGTTTCCTAAAGTATGAAAAAAAGAAAATAGCTGACGGAATTTTGTTAAATAAACATTAGATCTTAAAAATAAATGATTCATAATTCAGTATTGAAAAAATAATTCCATTAAAATCGGTTGAAAACACTATTTTATATTCATTTAAAAGTGTCCGCTCTCGAAAGCAATTTCACAGAAAAAGTAAAAGTGAGACCGTAAGCTAATTTTAGCGATCCCCACAAATAAAAAAAATAATAGCAAAACACACTCTCCGGGTAAAAAGAAATATATTCTTTTAAATTTTGACGCAGTATATTCAGACTATCAACTCTTTGGTTTGGTTTACCTGTATTTATCTCGTGAACTGTCTTAATCCTTCCCATCAGTTTGTCTTTGCTGTTACAAGGGGTTATGTTGTTCTCACGCTCAACTGCGCCCAACACCAAGGGGGTTGCTGTCTGGGGGAGTTAGGTGGCCAGGTGTAAGGGGTGATGAGTGGATTCTCCTGCTTCTCTAGCATAGTGAAGAGTTCTGTTGCCGGACATGAGGTCTTCTAACAGCCACTCTCTTGACTCAGGGCAGCACTGTCTTCTCAAGGCACTTGATGTAGGTCTCCGTGTTGAGTCTGAGGCCCTGCGGGAAGATAAATGAAGGTACAACGTCGACACCACTAGTGCTCACGCTAAACGCCTTCGTAATCACAATTAGCCTTATCGGAATCTTTTGCACAGTGCTCAGATTGACACCAAAACACTTTTAAATGTTCTTATTAGTATACAGTAGTATGCAGTTTCCAAACCTCTGGCCGAGGGAATGGCATCATAGTGCTCTTTTTCTCACATACGGTGTCTAACTAACCCGACTATATATACACGTCGACAAAATAAAAAAAAAAAACAATGCATATTCGATAAATGAAAGATATAAAATGGCAAAAATTGACTCATCTCAAACTGTATTTGTATATTTGTGCATGTCTTGGTGATTTGAAAATTTCGCTGAGTACAAAGCATGTCTGCTATTCTTTTCCCTTTCAATCATTCTGTTCCGTCCGTGAATTACGGCGTTATTAAATCACGGATATAGTGATGCCCATAATAAGAGAAATTAAAATTGGAGAATAAATCATTCTTCCATAGCAATCTCTCTTTTGAGTACTCAATATATTCAAATTTCCCCTGTTCATGAAATTCTGAAAGGAATTATAATTTATAGCCTCGGGGAAGGTATGCATTCATTTCTTCTTCCTATTCAACAAAGTTTACATAGCAGAACAGACTGGGTTTTATAGCCTTGAATGGCTACCAGTCTAGAAGAAATTCTAAATTTAAATCTGTATGTAGGTTTGCTGAAGCATATAATATGCAGTTAAACGAAATGATCGTACGCATTGACTCAATGAGCCTGACTACGGTTGATTCTTTTAATACTATACCTTATATATATCAGTGTGTGTGGCACGCAGTGAGAATCGAATTCGCTACAAAAGGCTACTCAGGATAATCCCGTTAAACATTACTCCACGCTGTTAATGGACATGATCAACTCGCGTCTATAGAAATGGACACGTGAGGAACTTACAGAATACAACAAACGATACAAAACACATAGATAGATAGATAGATAGATAGATAGATAGATAGATAGATAGATAGATAGATAGATAGATAGATAGATAACGAAGTATGGACAGACAGACAAGAATGGCTTCTGGTTAAATTTGTCTTGTCAGAGATTTGAACAAACTGGAATTTAGATAGATAGATAGATAGATATAGATAGATAGATAGATAGATAGATAGATAGATAGATAGATAGATATCAATAGATAGATGGATAAATAGATATCAATAGATAGATAGATAGATAGATAGATAGATAGATAGATAAATAGATATCAAAAGATAGATAGATGGATATCAGTTGCTAGATAGATAGATGGATATAAATAATTAGATTGATATATACATACATACATACATACACACATAGATAGATAGATAGATAGATAGATAGATAGATAGATAGATAGATAGATGGACATCAATAGATAAATAGATATCAATAGATAGATAGATAAATAGATATCAATAGATAGATAGATAGATAGATAAACAGATATCAATAGATAGATAAACAGATATCAATAGATAGATAGATGGATATCAATAAATAGATTGATACATACATACATACACACATAGATAGATAGATAGATAGATAGATAGATAGATAGATAGATAGATAGATAGATAGAGTATCTCAGATATTTTATATAATCTCGCTAACTAATCTTTCGCATGGATTTTTTTTATTCCTGTTTTTGCTTTCCCTTTTTTTTTTTTTGTTTCTTTTTCTCAATTTCACATTTTCTACTTTTATTTACGACGCTAACCAAATTCCATCTTGGGCTCAATATCCGGGTATCAATCGCATTAAGATATTCACAATCAAACAAAGAAAAAATAAAGAAAAAACAGAAGGGGCCAAACGCCAAAGACGCCCATAAAAAGATGGTTGATGGAATTAGATTTTACATTGTTACAAGAAAGGTCAAAGCCGTAATAAACACGAGAAACAACGAGAGTTTTTCGAGACTGCGTTAAATTTTTGACGTCATCACCCTCTGCAGTTATCGGCTGCAATGGCCTTTCGCCGTTTACTTTCTGGCGTTGATTTATTCTTATTTTATTCTATCTTATTTTTACACTTTTTTCCGGTTCCCGTTCCTTTATGTTCCCGTCTCTTCTTCTGAAGCCCTCTTTGGCTCTTAATGTTTCTGTTTTTTTTTCTTCATTATCTTCAATCTATCTCTATCTCTTCCTCCTTCCCTCCTTCTGTCATTATCCCTCCCCGCCCCTCTCTCTCTCTCTCTATATATATATATATATCTGCCTCTCTAGATTTAAGTGTGTGTGTGTGTGTGTGTGTGTGTACATTGAGACATGAAAGAGAGAAAAACAAAGTCAGAGGAATAAGTATAAGAAGTTAAAAAAAAAAAAACGATGGGAAAGCGAAAGCACAACGACATTTTACAAGTACGCAAATACACAGACGTACAGGCGTATACACACACACACACACACACACACACACACACACACGCACACACACGCACACACATATATATATATATATATAAATATACTATAGTCATCCGCAGACAGATCTGTTTCGCTGTATTACAGCTCATCAGTACGGCTTAGACGCCGGTCGCTTCCTAACCCAGGATTGAAACCCGACCGAATTGGCGTCAGTCGGCGATTCTACCCCTAGGTCACGAGCGTCCAGAAGAAGGCAGGTTTTTTTTTTAAGCGCGTATAAATACGCCCAATATCTAGAGTGCTCTACTTCATTATCGAATGAGCGGTGCGGTATATATATATGTATGTATATATAGCCTTTGAGATTTCACTCGCCCGATCGACTCAGGCGATAAATACTTAATTGGGCGATTAATGTTTATTATAAAAAATCGTGCAAATGCAACGTGTCCGTTCAAATATAGAAAAAGAAAATCTGAATACCTTTTACAACTCTAAAGTATGCCATTGAAGATTCACAAGTTACTTAGAATGACCCAAAATGACAGTATAGAAATCTTGGCTTTTATTGTCCCAGTCAGTGTAAACATTCATTTAATTAACGTTTCCAGAGTGGAGCCAAAATGTCTCTGTCACCTAGATTAAAGATGGTCAAAGATTTTTGGAAACTCATTTGGAAAAATTTTATCCTATGTTTCCTCCCCGCTTACGAAAAGTAAAAACGAATATTTGAAATAAAAAATAAAAAAAATACGCTTACATTTTTCAAAGCCCCACCAAAAAACAAATTATACAAGTAATTAATTTTTATAGGAAATCTTTGAAAAAATCAGATTTGTTAATTTTTTATCATTTATGAGATGGAGATTGTCGTCAAACAGAAGGAAGGAACTACGAATTTAGGTACCTCCACTCAATTGCCAAAATGCCAAAAAACAACAAAAACAGGATATCATGAAGTTAAACTTAATAAAAACAGTTTTATCATCAAAATAATTATGCTATTATTAAGAGGAAAAATCAAAATTTGTTGTTATTAATTTTTAAAACTTTTTAAAATCATTTCTAACACGTTCGAAATTCTAATTAGAATTTTATTTTTTGTTTTCCGTCAGCGATGCACGCTGTTTACGTAAGGCGACCATGAAGAAAATGGAGTCGGTCGAGTAAAATGATTTTGTAGCGAGTAGATTTTCCCTCGCACTCGACCGCCGGTCAAGTGGTTTCTTTTTCAAATCTCAAAGGATATATATATATATGAATGATAATCAACCATCCACGAATAAAATACGCAATTTTTTTAATTTAATATAAAAATAGCGAAAATGGAAAAATCAGCAGTCAATTGCTGATACCTCTTGATGAGTGAACCGAACAATAATAAAAAAGGTTTGTCTACGAGTCGGTGTAGTGTGAATATCACATCAGTAAGTTAATGACAAATTTCATATATATATATATATATATATATATATACCAATCCTATATATTTCTATTCTAACAGCTTATTTTCTCGCACTTCCCACCTGTGGAATTCCCTTCCATATACTTGCTTCCCCGACAGCTACAATCTCCAGGAATTTAAATGTAAGGTCAATTGACATCTCCTATCACACTAACTCGCATCAATTCTCTCAAGCTCTTTTTTCATCGATTTCATAGATAGATAGATAGATAGATATGAACAGACTGAGATAGATAGATAGATAGATAGATAGATAGATAGATATGAACAGACTGAGATAGATAGATAGATAGATAGATAGATAGATAGATATGAACAGACTGAGATAGATAGATAGATAGATAGATAGATAGATAGATAGATAGATAGATATAAAACTAGAATACCAACAACATCTCGAATACGTTACAAGTTCTTCTTCTTCTATGTGCCTTGTCCCTTCAGGACGTAGGCGAACATGGCCTTCTACATTTCCCTATCCCTGGTGGCTCTCAGTACGTTTTCTCCTATTCCACTATGCAATCCTCTTTCCGTCATCCACCTGATTAGGTCCTTCAAATATGTTATCCGTTGCTTTCCTATGTTTCTTTTTTCCTCTATCTCTCTTGTTAGTATCAGATTCTCCAAGCCTTCCTTCCTCATTGCGTGTCCCATGAACTTCAGCTGTCTCTTCATGATGCTCAATATTAATTTCCTTTTCGGTTCCATCATTTCCAAGATCTCATCATTGCTCATATGCTCGATCCACGATATTCGCAACAACCTTCTGTAGAATCACATTTCAGTTGCTTCAAGTTTTTCCTTCATCTTTGATGATATTGTCCAGCATTCACTGCCATATTGAAGAACTGACATCACATAGCAATTCAGTACTCTCTTCTTTGTTTCTAGCGAAATTGTCCTGTTTCTTAATACTTTACTCAGCTTCTGGAATGCTTCCTTCGCCATGCCAATTCGCCTTCGGATCTCCGTGTCGCACTTTCCGTTTTCTGTTATAACGCTTCCCAAGTATTTAAATTTTTGTACCTGCTTGATTCTGGTATCCCCGACCTGTATTTGGCATATTGGGCTGCCCTTTTTACTGATCATGCATTCGGTTTTCGTGTAGTTTATTTCTAGTCCTTTCTTGTTACTTTCTTCTACTACCTTCTTTTTTTTTTAATCATCTCACCCGAAGCAAGGCATTCCACTGCCACTATTGCGCATGGGGCTACATAGGGGAAGGTAAAGAGAAGGAGTGGATAGACATAGGGAATGTCAGGAGGAAGGTGACAGATGAGTAAGGATAGCGAGGATGAGGGTTGGGCAGATGGGAAGAGTGTTTGATAGAATGGGAGCAGGTTAGTGTGTTAGGAGGTGTCTATTGACCTTACATTTAAACTCCTGGAGATTGTAGCTGTCGGGGAAGCAATCGTTTGGAAGAGGAAAGAAACTGTTGGAGTAGAAGTTACGGCTGCATTTTATCGGCTTCACTGTAAAAGGGTGGGATCTAGTTGCTAATCTAGTATCTCGTTCAAATTCGTATTTAGGGGGCACCAGTGATCTAAGTTCATCGGAGCAGAAGCCGTGAAAGTATTTATAGAAGAGACACAGGGAAGCCATGTCGCGCCGGTGGGAGAGAGACTGCAGGCGGTCTGCCAAGTCGGTATCTATCACATTACAGACCTTCTATAGGAGGTTTGTAGTTTCCTTTCTGTGTCTACTATCAGCACTGTATCATCTGTGTACCTTAAGTTGCTTAAATGGTGGCCTCCGATTACGAATCCCGGCATAACTTCTAGGGCCCTCAAAATATTCTCGCTGTACAAGTTGAACAGATCCGGGGAAAAGACACATCCCTGTAGTCAACAGATAAAATAGTTGAATCCACTGGATGGTGATGATGAATTCTGATGTCCATGGAATTTGAATATTGAATAAATTGAATATTGTTGCTATATCTCTCGCTTGCCTCTCTGATAGCTACAATCTCCAAAATTTCAAATTCAATTGTCATCATTGCTTGATTCCCATCCATCTCTTATCTTTTCTTCGACATCTGTACATTTTTCTCTCACTGTCAAACCCTGTACACTGTTCACAAAAATACGCAGATGATAGCAGACACGGAAAGAAAACTAGAAGACGTTCTGCCTTGCTTGGGGTGAAATGAATATTTAAATGAATATATAAAAAGATAAAATATTTTTTAAAAATAGGACAAAACCAGTGAGGCAATGACACTGGAACAAGACATGCGATATTTATGCTCATAATGGACTTAACGATTGTAAAAACGTTTCGTCTACAAAACTCTGTAGTCGGTGTGATAAATATAACATCAATAATTTAAATGAAAAATTTCATATATATATATATACCGATCTTATATATATATATATATATATATATATATATATATATATAGCTAAATAAAAAGTAGACAAGAGGAAAACTGTATTTAACTCGCCTACGCGTTTTCTCCTGTGATGGACTTTATCAAGGCAAAAAGACGAAAAGAACTTTATTCCAAATTCAGTCAGTCAGTTAAGTGCCATACGTGATACAGACTTTGGCGATCATGTCTCGAAAGAGACATGACTGACTGGGCAGAAGATTATCCCGCAGTAGGTTGACATTAGCTTTCTGCGGTAGACTGGTTGCCGATCAAGGCTATAGAACCCAATCTGTCCTGTTATTTAACCCATAACTGGAAGGAATAGACGGATTAATACCTTTCCCAAGGGTATTTGCGCGTAAGTGAATGCAATGAATTCGGCTGGAATTCGAACTGGGCTCCCCGATTTCTCCTTTCCGAGTGGATATCCACTGCATCCACTGCACTACAACGCACATCCGCTTATTCCAAATTACGTATCTATAAAAAAAAAAAACAATTTTGGCCACTATAAAAAACGCTTCCAAAACATTGAAAAAGATTAACAGAAAATTTTTAGTTTTAGAATTCCTCCATGTGTAGTGCAATGTCACGAGATGTTAAGATGAAGGGAATTCAACCATTTTCTTTGAAATTTTTATTATCAATGTTCGTCTCTTTTAGTATAATTTCTATAAGCAAACGTGAGATTGGGAAAAAAACCGGGGCACAAATTGAAATTTTGGTAGCACTGGATGGCGGCGCCATCGAGAACTTTTCTTCTGAATAAATTATTTACTCTTTTTATTAGTGTGGCATTTTTAAAAATCGAAATTGTTGTTGAATTTATTTCTATGAATCACTAATGCATTCGTTAGATTGTTATTAGAGGTGTCTCTTTTCTGTTCATATATACATTTTTTTAGATTTCTACTTGTTTCTCCGATGTACATTGACGAACAATTTTGGCGGTTTATTTTGTATATACCTGCTTATTCATTATTATGATTTCGTTTTTTTTTAAAAATCTGACAATGTCCATAATATTTTTAGTTGCCTACACTGTTTTGTTTATAGATATGTAATTTGGAATAAAGCTCATTTTGTCGTTTTGACTTGATAACGTCCATCACAGGAACGAAACGCGTAAGCGAGTTAAATACAGTTGGCTTCTTTTTATCTAACCATCCTGCCCTTAATCTCAGATCATAACTGACTATATATATATATATATATATATATTAATGCATATTCCATCAAATAATATATACAGTTTTGTCTATTTTGTGTATTTTTTCATATTCTCTGATAAGCTTAATAGCATTATCATTGAATGAAGAAAGAAAATTACAATATTGATACATGTTTTTTTAATAATCCGATCTAAGCTTTCAGCTTACATAAGCCATTTTCAAAGATGTCAAATATATTATATATCATAAACACGGACAAACGATAATCACAAACTGATTTTGTTTACATGGAAGATTTTCAAGCAACAACAAACTCGTGCATTTAAGACGGTGGAAGCGATTGTCACATCACAGATCGTGACGTCACACATCACTAATCAAGAGTGAAAACAAGAAATATTAAGTATATATATATATATATCCTAAAAAAAACTCATAAATACTAATATTTCTCCGACAGACTCTAACAAAAGAATTAAGTTCATTATATATTACACTAAATCCACTATATCTAATTCAATTTGTCCGCAACGACTCTTCCCCCCACCGTTAGTGATTTGCAAAGAAAAAAACCAATGTAGTATATAAATTCATATGTCCATTTAGAGAATGTATCTCTAACAACCTCAATAATATCTACATTGGCCACACCACAAATTCGCTCTCACGGCGTCTGACGTTGCACTTAAATAAAAATTCAAATATATTCCGTCATTTAGAACAACACGGTTATCAACGCACACTTCTGAGAAAAACGCTTGTTGATAACACGTACATACTCAAACAAGAAAATAATAAGCAGAAACTAAAAATCCTCGAAGCACTCTACATTAAACAATTTAAACCTGGTTTGAATACAATCAATTTCGATATTTCCAACAACGTACTCAAATGTCTGTAATCAGACCAGGGACCACAACACCACTAGTTTGTCACTGTCTTCGGCCATCCGCCACGGTAGGGATGGACTTATATTTTCAATTCAATTATCTTTATTGTTAATAGCTTAAATGTTCTATGTTTACTGTGTGTTAATATTTACTCTTTGATAATGGCTTATGTGAGCCGAAAGCTTAGACCCGATAAAAAATTCAACAAATACTGTGATTTTTTGTTGTCTTTTAACGACATCACCATCAAGTATATCAGACGGTATCAACGGATCCTACATAAAATTAATAGACAAAACTTGTCTATATTATTCAATGAAACCTGCATTAATATATATATATCAGTTCAATATATAGATCGGATTCCGACGAGATGATAGATTAAAAAAGATCAGAATCTGAAACGTTTTTCAATTTATCCTGTTTCAATTTTATTAAGCCTTCTTCAGAGATCGAGAGAAACTGATAAAATAATAAATAAGAAAGAGACAGTGTATGTAAATAAACTTTTTTTTAACTAACGTTACTGTACAACCACACAGACAAACATTTCTTCATAAACACACCCAAAATAACACAAAATTAGCGTCCAAAATTTTCCTCACATATAGTTAAGAATTGTTCATGACTTTAACGTGCATCAATAAGCATATATATATATGTATATATATATATGTATATATACATATACACATATATTAACTAGCGATACCGTCTAGAATATATCTTAACAGACAAGCATTTCTACACTGTTGTACACTTTATTACGGCTTACGGCCATATCACGATGAATACACCGATTCCCGCTCGATCACCGAAGTTGAGCCTGGTCAGTACTTAGATGGGTGTCAGCTTGGGAATATCAGGTGCTGTAAGCGTTTAGTGAGGAATGTGCGTTGTGGTGCAGTGGATATCAGCTCGGAAAGAGAAATCGGTGAGCCGCGTTCGAATTCCAGTTGAATACTCTGCATTCACTTAAGGACTGGTACCCTTGGGAAAGGTATTAATCCGTCCCTTCCCTCCAGTTATGGGTTGAATAACAAGGGTAGAACTTAGGGACCCTGCCCTTAAAAACAAATCCCAATGAATCTCGATACTCGAAAAGAAAAATGTATTTCTAGGCACAAAAGTTATATAAAAACAAAAATAAATTGTTGAAAGAAAAAGGTATTACTAGCAATAAATAAATAAAATTTAGTTGGCAATAAAAGACCCGCCGGGTTGTTGATATGCCATAAAAACAAAACAACTAACCAACACTTTGTTAACTAAAATATTGCACGTACAGACATTTAAAAAGTACCTATTGCTTCAATACACATGACACCTACCAATAAGAATTAATCACAACGTACCAGGATACTATCTCTTCGTCATTTTTTTAAAATTTTCTCTAGGTTTTTAATAAAAGTGAAACATGTCGAAAGATAAATCCAGCATTTCAATCTTGGACAGAATAAAGAGATGTACCATCGTGTGTGTGTGTGTGTGTGTGTGTGTGTGTGTGTGTGTGTGTGTGTGTGTGTGTGTGTGTGTGTTTACAAAAATACGCAGATGATAGCAGACACGGAAAGAAAACTAGAAGACGTTCTACAGAAAGTCGCTAAAAACCTACAAGAAAACAGAATGCATGGTCATCAGTAAAAAGAGGAGCCGAAATTGCCAATTCTTCTTCTTCTATGTGCCCTGTCCCTTCAGGATGTAGGCGATCATGGTTCTCCACGTCTTCCTATCCCTTGTGGCTCTTAGTATGTTTGCTCCTGTTGCTCCTGGCAACCTCCGTTCCGTCATCCACCTGATCAGACCCTGCAAATATGTTATCCGCTGCCTTCCTCTGTCTCTCCTTCCTTCTATCTGACCAGTCAGTATCAGGTTCTCCTTCCTCATTGCATGTCCCAGGAACTTGAGTTGTCTCTTCCTGATGCTCAGCATCAATTTCCTTTTTGTTGCCATTCTTTCTAACACTTCGTCGTTGCTTGTATGCTCAGTCCACGATATCCGTAGCATCCTTCTGTAGAACCACATTTCGGCCGCTTCCAGTTTTGTCCTCATAAGTCGGAAATACTAAAATCAAGCAGGTACAGAAATTTAAATACCTGAGAAGTGTTTAGACATCGGACAGAAAATGCGATGCAGAGATCTGAAAGCAAATTTGCATGGCCGAGGATGCATTCTAAACGTTGAGTAGAGACAGGAAAATTTCGTTGGAAACAAAGAAGAGAACACTTGATTATTATTTGATGTCTGCCCTTCAATATGTCAGCAAATAATGAACAATCTAATCGAAGCAAACGAAATGCGGTTCTACAGAAGAATGCTGAAGATACCATGGACTGAACATAAAAAAAAGAGTTGAATTTATTTTGTTGATGAATTAAAGGATGTGTGATATGTATTATCTAAGCCATACACATCTATTGCAGGGAACGCTAATTTTTGCTACCTTTGCATGGTGATCAGTAAAAAGAGAATCCCAAATTGCCAATTAGAAGTCAGGGATACTGAAATCTGTCACGTACAGAAATTTAGATTTTTGGAAAGTGTTCTAACAGAGGACGGTAAGTGTGACACTGAGATTCGAAGCCGTATTGGCATAGTCAAGGATGCCCTTCAAAATCTAAGCAGAGTATTAAGGGACAGAAAAATACCATTAGAAAGAAAGAAAAGAGTACTGGACTCTTACATGATATCTGTCCTTCTATATGGTAGCGAATGCTGAACAATCTCCTCAAAGATGAAGAAGAGACTCAAAGCAATAGAAATGCAGTTCTACAGAAAAATGTTGAGGATACCATGAATATATGTTACACGATATCTGTCCACCAATATGGCAGCGAATGCTGGACAATCTCCTCAAAGACGAAGAAGAGACATGAAGCAAGAGAAACAAAGAAAAGAGTACTGGACTGTTACGTGATATCTGTCCTCCTATATGGTAGCAGATGCTGGACAATCTCCTCAAAGATGAAGAAGAGACTCGAAGCAAGAGAAACAAAGAAAAGAGTAGTTGACTGTTGCGTGATATCTGTCCTCCTATATGGTAGCGGATGCTGGACAATCTCCTTAAAGATGAAGGAGAGACACGAAGCAAGAGAAACAAAGAAAAGAGTACTTGACTGTTACGTGATATCTGTCCTCCTATATGGTAGCGGATGCTGGACAATCGCCTCAAAGATGAAGAAGAAGCTCGAAGCAAGAGAAACAATGAAAAGATTACTGAACTATTACGTGATATCTGTCCTCCTATATGGGAGAGGATGATGGACATTCTCCTCAAAGATGAAGGAGAGACTCGAAGCAACAGAAACAAAGAAAAGAGTACTGGATTATTACGTGATATCTGTCCTCCTATATGGTAGCGGATGCTGGACAATCTCCTCAAAGATGAAGAAGAGACTCGAAGCAAGACAAACAAAGAACTGTTACGTGATATCTGTCCTCCTATATGTTAGCGGATGCTGGACAATCTCTTCAAAGATCAAGAAGAGACTCGAAGCAAGAAAAACAAAGCAAAGAGTACTGGACTGTTATGTGATATCTGTCCTCCTATATGGTAGCGGATGCTGGAAACTCTCCTCAAAGATGAAGAAGTGACTCGAAGCAAGAGAAACAAAGAAAAGAGTACTGGACTGTTACGTGATATCTGTCCTCCTATATGGTCATGAATGCTGGACAATCTCCCCAAAGATGAAGAACAGACAAGAAGCAAGAGAAACAAAGAAAAGAGTACTGAACTGTTACGTGATATCTGTCCTCCTATATGGTAGCGGATGCTGGACCATCTCCTCAAAGATGAAGAAGAGACTCGAAGCAACAGAAACAAAGAAAAGAGTACTGGACTTTTACGTGATATCTGTCCTCCTATATGGTAGAGGATCCTGGACAATCTCCTCAAAGATGAAGAAGTGACTCGAAGCAAGAGAAACAAAGAAAAGAGTACTGAACTGTTACGTGATATCTGTCCTCCTATATGGTAGCGAATCCAGAACGATCTCCTCAAAGATGAAGGAGGGAATATGTTGCATATCAGAAACTTGCGCCTATTTTGCTCCTAATTGACAATTCAGGCTTTCGCTCGAATGACAACATCCTCAATGAAGTAAACTTAATTTACCTTTTATGGGAGACGCTGCCATTCTTTCGAATTAAATCACAATTAAAAAAATGTTCATCTTCTATGTGCCGTGTCCCTTCAGAATGTAGAGGATCATGGACTTCCACATCTCCTTATTCCTTGCAGCATTTAACACCCTTATGTTACTACCCCCAATGCCTGCTCTGTAATCAATTCCCTTTATTGGTCCTGTGAGTATAAGATTTTCCAAGCCCTCCTTTCTCATGATATATCCCTGAAACTTTAGCTGTTCGGTCTGTTATCCCTTGCATCTTACTGTAGAACCACGTTTCGGTTGCTTCAAATATTTTCATTATCATTCGCTAGTTTTCTTTTCTTTGTTTCGGTTGCTACGAGTTTCTTCTTCATCTTTGAGGAGACCATCCGAGCGTTTGCTGCCATATTGAAGTACAGATATCACGTAACAGTTCAGTGCTCTTTTCTTTGTTTCAAATGAAATTTTTAGTTACTCAGTCAGTCAGTTAAGTGCCATACGTGAAACACGCTTGGGCGATCATGTCTCGAACGAGACATGACTAACTGAGCAGAAGATTATACCGCGGTAGGTTGGTATTGCTTTCTGCGGTAGACTGGTTGCCAGCCAATACTATAGAACCCAATCTGTCCTGTTATTTTACCCATAATTGGAAGGAAGAGTCGGATTAATACCTTTCCCAAGGGTATTTGCGCGTAAGTGAATTTAATGAATTCAACTGGAATTCGAACTCGGCTCACCGATTTCTTTTTTTTCTTCTTTTTCTTCTTTGTTTTTTTCTTCTTCTTTTTCTTCTTTTTCTTCTTCTTTTTCGTCTTCTTTTTCGTCTTCTTTTTCTTCTTTTTCTTCTTCTTTTTCTTCTTGTATCACTGGTGCCCCCTAAATACGTATTTGCACGAGATACTAGATTAGCAACTAGATCCCACCCTTTTACAGTGAAACCGATAAAATTCAGCCGTAACTTCTACTCCAACAGTTTCTTTCCTCGCACTTCCCGACTGTGGAATTCTCTTCCAAACGATTGCTTCCCCGACGGTTACAATCTCCAGGAGTTTAAATGTAAGGTCAATAGACACCTCCTAACACACTAACCTGCTCCCATTCTATCAAACACTCTTCCCATCTGCCTAACCCTCATCCTCGCTATCCTTACTCACCTGTTACCTTCCTCCTGACATTCCCTATGTCTAACCACTCCTTCTCTTTACCTTCCCCTATGTAGCCCCATGCGCAATAGTGGCAGTGGAATGCCTTGCTTGGGGTGAGATGATTAAAAAAAAAAATCATGTTCCTTCAAGACGTCGACAATACCGGTTCTTCTTAGATTCCTGTTCTTTGTAACTCTAAGCAAATTTTGTCTTTTTGCTGCCATATTGGAGGACGAATATCACGTAACAGTCCAGTACACTTTTCTTTGTTTCTCTTGCTTCGAGTCTCTTCTTCATCTTTGAGGAGAGTGTCCAACATTCGCTGCCATATAGGAGGATAGATATCACGTAACAGTCCAGTACTCTTTTCTTTGTTTCTGTTATTTCGAGTCTCTTCTTCATCTTTGAGGAGATTGTCCAGCATCCTCTCCCATATAGGAGGACAGCTATCACGTAACAGTCTAGTTCTCTTTTCTTTGTTTCTCTTGCTTCGAGTCTCTTCTTCATCTTTGAGGAGATTGTCCAGCATCCTCTCCCATATAGGAGGACAGCTATCACGTAACAGTCTAGTACACTTTTCTTTGTTTCTCTTGCTTCGAGTCTCTTCTTCATCTTTGAGGAGATTGTCCAGCATCCTCTCCCATATAGGAGGACAGCTATCACGTAACAGTCTAGTACTCTTTTCTTTGTTTCTCTTGCTTCGAGTCTCTTCTTCATCTTTGAGGAGATTGTCCAGCATCCTCTCCCATATAGGAGGACAGCTATCACGTAACAGTCTAGTACACTTTTCTTTGTTTCTCTTGCTTCGAGTCTCTTCTTCATCTTTGAGGAGATTGTCCAGCATCCTCTCCCATATAGGAGGACAGCTATCACGTAACAGTCTGGTACACTTTTCTTTGTTTCTCTTGCTTCGAGTCTCTTCTTCATCTTTGAGGAGATTGTCCAGCATCCTCTCCCATATAGGAGGACAGCTATCACGTAACAGTCTAGTACTCTTTTCTTTGTTTCTCTTGCTTCGAGTCTCTTCTTCATCTTTGAGGAGATTGTCCAGCATCCTCTCCCATATAGGAGGACAGCTATCACGTAACAGTCTAGTACACTTTTCTTTGTTTCTCTTGCTTCGAGTCTTTTCTTCATCTTTGAGGAGATTGTCCAGCATCCTCTTCCATATAGGAGGACAGCTATCACGTAACAGTCCAGTACACTTCTCTTTGTTTCTCTTGCTTCGAGTCTCTTCTTCATCTTTGAGGAGATTGTCCGGCATCCTCTCCCATATAGGAGGACAGCCATCACGTAACAGTCTAGTACACTTTTCTTTGTTTCTCTTGCTTCGAGTCTCTTCTTCATCTTTGAGGAGATTGTCCAGCATCTGCTACCATATAGGAGGACAGCTATCACGCAACAGTCTAGTACACTTTTCTTTGTTTCTCTTGCTTCGAGTCTCTTCTTCATCTTTGAGGAGATTGTCCAGCATCCTCTCCCATATAGGAGGACAGCTATCACGTAACAGTCTATTACTCTTTTCTTTGTTTCTTTTGCTTCGAATCTCTTCTTCATCTTTGAGGAGATTGTCCAGCATCCTCGCCCATATAGGAGGACAGCTATCACGTAACAGTCTAGTACACTTTTCTTTGTTTCTCTTGCTTCGAGTCTCTTCTTCATCTTTGAGGAGATTGTCCAGCATCCTCTCCCATATAGGAGGACAGCTATCACGTATCAGTCTAGTACTCTTTTCTTTGTTTCTCTTGCTTCGAGTCTCTTCTTCATCTTTGAGGATATGCTCAGCATCCTCTCCCATATAGGAGGACAGCTTTCACGTAACAATCTAGTACTCTTTTCTTTGTTTCTCTTGCTTCGAGTCTCTTCTTCATCTTTGAGGAGATTGTCCAGCATCCTCTCCCATATAAGAGGACAGCTTTCACGTAACAGTCTAGTACTCTTTTCTTTGTTTCTCTTGCTTCGAGTCTCTTTTTCATCTTTGTGGAGATTGTCCAGCATCCTCTCCCATATAGGAGGACAGCTTTCACGTAACAGTCTAGTACTCTTTTCTTTGTTTCTCTTGCTTCGAGTCTCTTTTTCATCTTTGTGGAGATTGTCCAGCATCCTCTCCCATATAGGAGGACAGCTTTCACGTAACAGTCTAGTACTCTTTTCTTTGTTTCTCTTGCTTCGTGTTTCTTCTTCATCTTCCGAGCCGATATCCACTGCACCACAACGAATTTCTGATATGTGTCTTTAGAAATACCAACATGTCTTCGGATCCGAATTTTGCACTTTCCACCCACTGCATTTCCCATGCATTTAAATTTCTTTACCTGTTTTATTCTAGTTTCTCCGATCCCGAGGTAGCATTTTAGCGCCTTCATTGTGCTGATGACCGAAAATTCAGTTTTCTTAAAATCTATGGTCAGTCCTTTCTTCTTGCTTTCTCTTGTAATCTTCCGTAGGACGTTCTGTTTCTTCTTCTTCTATGTACATTGTCCCTTCAGGACGTAGGTGATCATGGCTTTCCACGTCTCCCTATCCCTGGTGGCTCTTAGCACGCTTTCTCCTGTTACACTACCCAAACCCCGCACTGCCATCCACTAGCTCAAGCCCATAAATCTAGAATATAAATGTATAGAAACTAACACGGCAACAAAATGAGGGATCAGTTTACATATTGATTATAATATAGAATTGATCCCCCATTTTAAAACCACATTATAATTTCTTATAAACAGTTAGCATATATACTCTTCTTCTAGGTGCCTTATCTATTTATGACGTAGGCGATCATGACTTTCCACGTCTCCCTATCCCTGGTGACTCTTAGCACGCCTTCTCCTGTTACACCACCCAAACCCCGCTCTGCCATCCACTAGCTCAAGCCCATAAATCTAGAATATAAATGTATAGAAACTAGCATGGCAACAAAATGAGGGATCAGTTTGCATATTGATTATAATATAGAATTGATGCCCCATTTTATAACGATATTATAATTTCTTATAAACAGTTGGCATAAATATTCTTCTATGTGCCTTGTCTATTCAAGACGTAGGCGATCATGGCTTTCCACGTCTCCCTATCCCTGGTGGCTCTCAGCTCGCTTTCCCTTGTCACACCGCGCAACCTTCGTTCTGCCATCCACCCACACGGTCCAGTCCAGTATGTTAAAAGTTCCATCATCCACCTGATTAGGTCCTTCAAATATGTTATCCGTTTCTTTCCCTTGTCTCTCCTTCCTTTTATCTTACCTGTTAGTATCAGCTTCTCCAAGCCCACCTTCCTCATTTCATGTCCCAGAAACTTCCCGATGCTCAGTATTAATTTCCTTTTACGTTTCCATCATTTCTAGGACCTCATCATTGCTTACTTTCTCGATACATGACATCCGCAGCATCCTTCTGTAGAACCAGATTTCAGTTGCTTCAAATTTTTCTTTCATCTTTGATGATATTGTCCAGCATTCACTGCCATATTGAAGAAAGACATCACATAGCAATCCAGTACTCTTTTCTTTGTTTCTAGCGAAATTGTTCTGTTTCTTAATACTTTACTCAACTTCTGGAATGCCTCCTTGTGCTTTTGGATCTCAGGAATATAAATGTATATAAACTGCTGTGACCACAAAGTGAGGGGTCAGTTTATATATTGATTGTAATATGGAATTGATCCCCCACTTTATATCCAGCATTCTTCTGCAGAATCAGATTTCAGTTGCTTCAAATTTTTCTTTCATCTTCGATTATATTGTCCAGCATTCACTGCCATATTGAAGAACGACATCACATAGCAATTCGGTACTCTTTTTGTTTATAATGAAAATTTTCCTGTCTCTTAATATTGTACTCAGTTTCTGGAAGGCGTCATTCGCCATGCCAATTCGCTTTCGGGTTGCTGTCTTGTACTTTCCCTCTTCTGTTAAAACACTTCCCAGGTATTTAAATTTTTGGACCTGCTTGATTTTAGTATCCCCTACCTGTATTTGGCATTTTGAGCTGCCCTTTTTGTTAATGACCTCGGTTTTATTTATTCTTAGTCCTTTCTTCTCACTCGCTTCCGCTAGCTAGTCTATAAGTTACAGTGTGCCCCACAAAAAAACGTGATATTTATGATATGATAAAAAAAAATAACTAACATATAAAACAATTAACTTTTAACTTTGAACAACAAATCTAACATTTATGTTCTTGTTCTGCCTTAAGCTACTAAATTTCTATCCTTTGAATTTGTTTTAAATAACTTTAAAAAAAAAAACATTTCCAACAATTATATAAACTTTAACAACTTTTTTTTCTTTTTTGCAAAGCATCCTTTAAAATGACTTCATGGGAAATATAACAGATCTGTTATATCAAAAACCTTCTCTTTGAAATCAGAGGTTTATAAGATCACCTAGAATGGTTTCCAGCCAAGGCTAGAGATCTCATTTTATGTTACTATTATCTTACTCTTTACGAAAAGATGCTTTACCTAACGTGCATGAGACAGACTAGGCCATAATTTGAACTCGGACCTCCGATTCAAAAGAAAAGCCTATTTTTGTGTGTAGTACCCAGTGAGGATCTATCCTACTACGAAAAGT
>JBBBDQ010000606.1:1580000-1707500 GCA_037127315.1 Ascarosepion bandense | reverse complement strand
ATTCGTGAGAGAAAATTGCCGGGTATCAAGGATTTCGTAAATAATTGGCCAATCACAAATTGACACGTATTTTAACAAATTCCACGTTGCATCAATTGGCTAATTTACGCTTCAGCTTCGTCGAACGCTTTTTTTTATCTTCTTTTCAAAACGTTCGTTTTATGTTCACCAAGAATTCGCATTTTCCTTCCTACCAATTATTTTTATCATTTTTTTTTTTTTTTCCACCAGTGTCCGAAATTAGTATTCGTCGACATCGCAGTCTCGGGAGACGTCAATATTCATTGAAAATCCGAATGCCATTAGTTTGGAAAACCCAATGTATGAGAGTTAGACACGACAACAGATGTTGCATTAACTGACCTGACCCCAATAATGTAGTTGTCTCAGTTGTACCCTACGCCCTGGGAACTTTCTCCTTCTCTTACTGTCCTCCCTGAAGCGAACCAAGTTAGTTTGTAAAAATTAAAAAACATCCATTTTTTTTTGTTGTTTTTTTTTACTGACTTCTGTTCTAACGTTCTGTATAGCGAATGACTTTCATATATTCTCCGCCGTCCATCTATCGACATGGCTGAACCAACAGAGCCGTGGTTTCCGCAGAAGACAGTAACAGGTCTAATTAAAACGTACTGGGACTAGTCAGTCAGTTAAGCGCAATACGTGATACACGCTTAGGCGATCATGTCTCAAAAGAGGCATGACTGACTGGGCAGAAGATTATCCCGCAGTAGGTTGCCATTGCTTTCTGCGGTAGACTGGTTGCCGACGAAGGCTATAGAACCCAATCTGTCTTGCTATTTAACCCATAACTGGAAGGAAGAGACGGATTAATACCTTTCCCAAGGGTATTTGTGCGTAAGTGAATACAATGTATTCAACTGGAATTCGAACTCGGCTCCCCGGTTTCTAGTTCCGAGCCGATATCCACTGTACCACAACGTGCTATGAAAAAAAACTACAAGATATATCAATTTGGTGTTTAATCTTCTTCGAAATAACCTCCTAAATTTCTGAAGCTACGCACTTTATCCAGTGTCATTTTTCTTGATGGAAACTCCTTTATTCTGAGATTCCTTTATTTAGTATCACGAGCAGCTGATTAGCCGTCTGCTATTGGATGTCTTCGACATTTTGTTCCTTTCAGGTGGGATTTAATTTTTCAAGACTCACAAGTCGCAATGGGCAAGATCTGGATATATTGTGGTTTTGAGACCAGGAAGTGGTTGCGTTTAGCCCCCCAAAAAAACCTGCTGTACACGTTATGTTCACTGATGGATTCCACCACGTAGTGTTGTAAGACGACTACATTTTATACATTTTCCTTCCAAGCAATGCTCTAAACAACAGAACTTAGTGCGCATGAATAACAGAGTTCACGGTCAATCTAAACCAAGCCACTTCACATTGCGTATTTTCTTTCTGTTGCTATAGTAACACTTCGGATATTTTGGGATAATACCACTTATATGCAAATTATTCGTCCGAGATGAACGAAAAAATAAAATCTGGCTTAGGATTATTACTAGAAGGAATTCTTATTTGCATTGGGGTTTATTGCCAAGTTTGATAATACCCAGATAGCCCCATAACACCACAGACACAAAATATCAATGTCGAAACGGCCAACAACAAGCGTTTAATTACAACAGAATCCAGTCATGTAATTTAGCCTTCAAGGAAATATACCACACTATATAATCCTGGAGTGACATGGCAAATTTCATATAGAGATGGCGTGCTTCGAAATTAGCAGCTTATTTTCTGCTTTTTCATTGACAGCTGACCAATTTCCATGTCACGGCAGCTCGGCATGGTTAAGAAAGAAAATACAAGCTTAGATATATTTATATGTATAGGGTAAAAAAAATAGTAAGCAAATTTAGACGCTACGTGTTGATTGTTGCAAAAGGATATATACTGGGATTCAAGATTTCGGATTACACGGGGCGAGAAGCCAAAATGGTCAAATTCGACCTGCGTGTGAATCTGATTGTATGGATTTTCTATCTCGGATCCGTTAATGCATTCTTTATAATTTGATCCTAAATATATTGAGGACTTCATTATTCTTTTAAGCCTTTGTATATTTCATCTGAACCATAATATGGCTATAATTCGAGGAATCTCTAAAGAAGGTGACAGGATGTGACAACGAATTTGTACCTTCGACAAAACCTATCGCTCACCAGTATGTTATATATATATATATATATATATATATATATATATATATATATAACAATGTAAAATTGATATATAACCATATAATTATATTATATAAATCTCTATAATACTCATAATAGTGAGCACTGTTTATAATAAAATAAAATTATGAGTATTATATATATATATATAGTTATGAATTAATTGTCCATTGTGACAAGGAAATTTTTATATTTTGAGATATATGTTATATTAGGCTCTATAATATTTATTATATTGAGCACTGTTCATAATAAAATAAATATACCGGGGCACTCAATATAGTAAAGCCTTGAGTCCTCTTCACCTGGAATTATATATATATACATATATATAATTAGTTAATTAGTTAGTATTTGGTTATAATTAAATTAGACAAGTAGAGACTCATATTAAAAAGTGTTCAATACAGTTATATTGTAGAACTTTTGAATATTATTTATTTGGAAACGAGTTATTTCCCGTTCTAGGTTTCTACCTTTCGGTGTTTTCAGGCGATATACAATAATTGATTTTACCGTTTATTACATGCTGACGTAACAGGGATCTTTTATGAACGTGCAATTTTCAAAATTAGAAGTTCCTTAAGGGTCTCAACACTTTCATCCATGATTGTATGATCCTAATTTTTAAAATTGCATATATATATATGTATATATATATATATATATATACCGAGCACCCGTAGCTCAGAGATGGAATCGCCGACTCTGACGCCGATTTGGTCGTTTTTCAATCCTGGGTAAAAAGCAATCGGATGTCTAAGACGTACTGATGAGCTGTGATACAGCGAAACAGATCTGTCTGCGGATGACTATAAATATATATATATATTGTAGAAAGTGACAGAACACGTAGATTTAAACCCACTGTTCAAGCGTTTACTTTTATTATGAGTGCTCGATACAGAATAGAGCTTTACATCGTACAATATATATATATATATATATATATATATTGTACGATATGAAGCTCTACTCTGTGTATATATATATATATATATATATATATATATTATAGTCATCCGCAGACAGACCTGTTTCGCTGTATAACAGCTCATCAGTACGGTTAGACTCCGATTGCTACACAACCCAGGCTCGAAACCTGACCGATTTGGCGTCAGTCGGCGACTCTACCCCTGGGCCACGGGGCGTTCGGTGGAACAAGGCAGTTGTTTTAGCGAGTATCATATTACGCGCCCAATAGCTAGAGTGCTCAAATTTCATTTTTACTGAAATGAGTGATGCGTATGTATATATATATATATATACAGCGAAACAGATCTGTCTGCGGATGACTGTAGTATATATATATATATATATATATATATGTCTTCGATATCAATCGATTCAGACATACACACACACATATAGTGTTGCGCTATGATAATGTCTAGCGCCAAGATTTTTTTTTTTCAGTAGTTAAAACTCTATTTGGCAAGCGATTTTTTATCGTAAAGTGTTCGATATCGTAGAATGTGCAGCGTAGGGCAGTGGATATCGACCCGGAACGAAAAATCTCGGAGCCGAGTTCGAAATACAGTTGAATTCATTGCATTCACTTATGCGCAAATACCCTTGGGAAAGGTATTAATCCGTCTTTTCCCTCCAGTTATGGGTTAAATAACAGGATATATTTGGTTCTACAGTCTTGGCTGGCAATCAGTCTATCGCAGAAAGTAATGGCAACCTACTGCCGGATAATATTCTGTCCAGTCGACTGAAAGAGACATGATCGCCCAAAGCGTGTATCACGTACCGCAATTAACTGACTGTTCGATATCGGGGTTGGAGATAGAGCCTTGATGAGCCCAAAGATTTTATTTATTTAACAGAGAAGGTTCACGTCGACTTTGAAGTTTCGGAAAGACACCATTATGATATTCCCACTCGTCAGGGCTCACGAGTGAAAATATCATAACAGTGTCCCCACAAAACTTCAACGTTGGCATGAACCTGCTCAGTTAAAATGACAAACTCACTGTGCTTATATATATATATATATATATATATATATATATATATATATATATAAGATAACAACATCGGAAACATTCTTGAGAAAGGCCAGTGAAATGGCTGAAAGCGCAGGGAAAATTAATAATTATGAAACATTTTTACATTCCACATCTCCAGCAAAAAGGAAACATGTAAGAATACTGGAAAAATTAAATCAAAAAATACATCAAATGAAAAGAACAGCAACGAAAATGAAGAGTAAAAAAGTGTGGAAAACACGTTAAAACATATATATATATATATATATATATATATATATATATAAGGGTCTGCTAAGTATCGAACACTCTTAATAAAGTAAAACATTACAAACAGTGGACTGTCAACCCTTTAATTTGTATTACTACTATTATATATATATATATATATATATATATATATATATATATATATAACAAGGGGAGGTGAAATCGCGTGTAAATAATTAGCGAGGGACAGTTAAAATATCCCCCAACAAATTTAGAGACTTCTGGAAATCCTTCTACCGGCAAAGAGAAGGTTTACGTGAAGATATACAGACTGATTCCAAATTCTTTATGTAATTATTGGAACCAGCTATATTCAAAACTTTTTAACCACTCTTGGGAACTGTCAATAAATTCATTGTTTTTAAAATAGTATACAAATCTATATCTATAATATCAGACAGATTTTAGTCAACAATACAATAATACACACTCATACACACAGTTAAAGAACCTTCAGATATTGGAGGCCATGTACATTAAATCCAAACAACCCACATTTAATAAAATCATGTTTAAATCTGGTCATAACACATGACATTGCAGTTAAATATACGGTTCTGTTAACATTTCGACACCCCCTCACGCGGTATGACGTCATAGAACCGCATTACAAATTTACGAGCTGCGATTGCTATTGTAAAAAAATTATTATAAATAAAAAAATGAAAACAATTCTTTTAAAATTTCATTAGTAATCGAAAAGTTTTTTTCAGACTATAATTGTAATATAACAATCTGGCCCCACCCGAGGAAGTGATGCAAGCGATTGTGTTTTCCATCGGTGAAGGGGGCGGCGAAGCGACAAGACAGGTGTTTGTGAAATACATCCTGTCGAAGCCGGAGCAGGATGTCATTTTGATCTTATTTCCGCCAGCGGCGGAAATGAATACGGAGGCAAACAGATCAGGTGTCTCTTAGAATTACGTGGGCGGCGTGGGCGAGGCAAAACCGAAAGGGAAGTCCCGGTTCTAAAGGAATATATAAAGACCTCGACACACGAATTCGCCAGTAGTCGCAGAGAACGGCAAGTTAAGCAGAGAGAAACACCACAGGCAGACTACACTCCCGTCAACCCATTCTGTCCACGCTCTCTCACCCCTCTCGTTCTCTATTCCACACAGTTCGTCGTCATTAATAAAAATATAACCTTATATTTTTATATATGCGTGTTTGTTATTTTGTCGTCATACGGCGATATATAACACTATTTGGAAACTTGTCGTTGTTTAGCAAATTTTTATGTCAACACAAGATGAATTTATCTTTGATGGTGGATGCTATGTTAACGTTGATGGTGGATTTATGTTAACGTCCCTGTAACCTCTCTGAAGACGGCTCATATGAGCCGAAAGCTTAAAACCAGCATAATAAAAAATATCCAAATGCTGGAGAATTTTTGTCTTTATTTTCACCTTAAATTAAAGCCAAAATACGATGTTTAGAACGGCTCATGATTAAACGTAATAGACATTCATTGTCTCTTATATTTAACAGTATATGTTTAAAAATATATATATGTGTGTGTGTGTCTGTGTATGTGTGTGTATGCGTGTTAGTGCGTATGTGTGTGTATTTATGATAACATGGAGTTTTAAGGTATGCTATAATTATGTATAAAATTGCTCAATATCAGGAATAGAGTGTATGAAAATATGAAAGTGGATATTGTGGAAAACAGCAAGTGACGACAGTCTGTTTTAAACTTAACGCAATCATCACACCTTATAATCTGACGATTGCATCTCAGCATGAAACAGACTGTCATTTTTGGGTGTCGATTTCAATGATGACTCTTTTTTTCTTATTTTAATATGTATGTGTGTGTGTGTAAGAGAGAGAAAGAGAGAGAGAGAGAGAAAGAAAGAAAGAGATAAAGACGAAGAGAAATTATAAGCATTTTAACATGTTCATGGTGTGCTGCTGATTTTCATTTCATTCAGTGATATAACATAATAAAGATTACTTAATAGAATTTAAATGAGTCACAACAGTCATTGGAGTCAGAAAACTAATTTTCATATATCAATTCGGTATTGATTTAACAGGACGACTTTTTGGCTCAGCCGGCAAAGTAGCTTACAAATTAAATTTTAGTTAGATTTCTCTCAGAAAGGTAAAGTTTCAACAAAATATTCAGCAAAGATTTACTTACACAAATCAAAAAGAATATTCATACCCGATCTAATTCCCAAAAAGACCGTATTCACACATACAGGTGATCGTAGTAGACTACCATTAAGAATCGATATCCATAATTTACCAAAATTTTTACTAACTACGGATATCGTGGACTGAGCATACAAGCAACGACGAGGTGTTAGAAAGAATGGCAACAAAAAGGAAATTGATGCTGAGCATCAGGAAGAGACAACTGAAGTTCCTGGGACACGCAATGAGGAAGGAGAGCCTGGAGAACCTGATACTGACTGGTCAGATAGAAGGAAGGAGAGACAGAGGAAGGCAGCGGATAACATATTTGCAGGGCCTGATCAGGTGGATGACGGAACGGGGGTTGCCAGGAGCAACAGGAGCAAACATACTAAGAACCACAAGGGATAGGGAGACGTGGAGAGCCATGATCGCCTACGTCCTGGACAGGGGCACATAGAAGAAGAAGAAGATCGCGTCACATTAGGTTTGCTAATTCTAAGAAGCATAGTACTGAACTGTCGCATAATATCAGTCCTCCTCTATGGCAGTAAATGCTGGATAATTTCCTCAAAGGCAACTGAGATTTGGTACTACAGAAGCATGTTGAGAAAACAATGGTCGGAAATGTGAACAGTGAGAGTGTTTTAAGGAAAATGACAACAAAGAATCAGAAAGAAACTGTTCGAATTTTGAATGCACATAATGAGGAAAGAGAGTTCGGAGAATCTGATATTCAAGGGAGTAGTCGAAGACGAGAAACAGGGTGTAGAGTAAGTAACCTAATTGACGAACATATGCAAACGGATATCAGAACATTGACTGGGAGAGATAGTGAAGGACAAAAACTGCTTGCTGCTACAAATGATAGGTAGCTGTGAAGACCCGTGATCGTTCATGTCCTGATAGGTGACGAGACAGAATATACTGAAAGAATGAAGGCGTGTGGTAAACTAGATCAGCAAGTACTTTTAAGAGTCTTAGAGTGCAATTTAGGCCTAGTAAGGATATGCGTTGTGGAGCATTTGATATCGGTTCGGAACGAGAAATCGGAGGGCCGAGTTCGAATTCCAGACAAATTCATTGCATTCACTTACGCTCAAATAGGTATTAATCCGTCTCTTCCTTCCAGTTATGGTTCAAATAACAGGACAGATTGGGTTCTATAGCCATGGTTGGCAACCAGTCTACCGCAGAAAGCAATGGCAACCTACTGCGGGATAATCTTCTGCCTAGTCAGTAATGTCTCTTTCGAGACATGATCGCCCAAGCGTGTATCACGTATGGCACTTAACTGACTGACTGAATTTAATAGTTGGAATCATGATTAAGGCTTCTACTGGTCATAAAATGGGGGATCGGTTTTCTATTGTTCTGAAGTAATAAAATGATCCCCCACTAATTACTAATTATTAATACCGTCTGTCTCTTCTCCCTTCAGCTATAGTTTAAATAGCAGGATAGAAAATTTTCTGCCCAGTCAGACATGATCGCCAAAAGCGTGTATCACGTATGGCACTAAACTGACTGAATGAACATAATAGCTGGAAACAAAAGTAAAGCTTTAACTGGGCATAAAGTGGGGGATCGATTTTCTATTGTTATGAAGTAATAAACTGATCCCCCACTAATTACTAATTATTAATACAGTCTGTCTCTTCTCCTTTCAGCTATAGTTTAAATAGCAGGATAGAAAATCTTCTGCCCAGTTAGTCATGTCTCTTTCGAGACATGATCGCCCAAGCGTGTATCACGTATGGCACTTAATTGATTGAAGATAAGTAAGAATAAGCAATAAGTAATAGCAAGTAAAAAAAAGACAAAAATTATATAAAGTAAGCAAAAAATACATGCAAGGCAGATTAACAGCTACAGTAATATGTCAAAAAAGCTCCTAGAATCAGAATTGGCGTCGACACACAAAATGCGTAGAGTTCTGAATTCAAGCCGAGGCAGATTGGGACTAAATTAGGTCAAACAGTGAACCGGCCCATTTTATTGGTTAGGAAAAAATTCCCGGCATACATTAGTGTACTTCTGCCTATAAAAGTGGAGAGGAAAATATCTTGCGTGTCAGTTTGTATCATATAAAACAGCCTACCGCACCGGTGGCCGGGATCAAAGTGTAGCATCTGTTCTCAGATACTCACTGCCTGTTCGCTGGCCGGGAAGCAATGACCAGCGAAGACTAGCTTTGTACCCAGTTACCGCATAAGCGGGGACTGGGTAATCTGTTATATCTATTTCGAGACATGATCGCCCAAAGCGTGTATCACGTATGGCACTTAACTGACGTGCTAGTTCTGTTTTGGAGGAGTTAGTCAATCTCATTTGCACTTTATTATCGAAGGTGGGTTTGTGGTTTCGAAAAGAAAGTATGAGTTTTTCAGGTATATTTGTCCCATTTTATGTTCAATCTTAAATTTACTTGCAAATTCAGCCGCATCTCGATTATATTTAGACAGTCTCATGATTTCTATCAATTTTATAACTATTTTTCTTCGAGAGAAGGTCCTGATAGCAGGAGGGATTGACTTTATAGATGTCCCTAGATTTATCCACTCTGATGCTTAATTCCTGGGATTTTTTTAATTTCTTTAATATCCTGATCTATCTTGTGTAAGAATTTGTTTGACGATTTTCTGAACTTGATTTTTTTTTTATTTCATTTCTAAGTGATCTAGGAGCTTGTTGTGAACGGGTGATAAAGTTTTAAATCTCGAAACATAGAAATTTCCGTGTCGCAATATAAATTAAATTATTTAAAAAAAAAGCAAATTATATATATATATATATATATATATATATATATATATATATATATATATATATCAGATTAAATAAATTGTAATCATTGTGTCTGCTTTATATGTTATAAAATCCGTTCATACACATAGATAATCCTTTGCATATTACAACTGAAAGAAGTGAGCTGTAACGTTGACAGATGATTTTATTATTCATTTCTCGATGTTCCCAAGTACTTTCAATCTCCTTCCGACATCATCTTCAGGGGTGTGAGTTATGGTAACAAAAAATAACCGCAAGACGGTCTTGCTAAAAATTACTGTAATTTTTTTTTTCTGCTTCCCATATAAAGGTTGACGAATTGCTTAGCGTACATTAGAAATTGAAAATTATCCAAAATGGAATTTTTTTTATATGTTGTAATGTCATGGTCATACACGTGTTAAAACACACACGCACACGCACACGCACACACACACACATATATATATATATATATATATATATATATATATGTGGGTGTGGGTGTGGGGGTGTGCATTTAGGCAGCAAATTTTCTTTTAGACATGTCAGATTAAACAAACTACGAATATTGTGTTTGCTTAGTTTTAATAAAATCCGTTCATACCCACGGATGATCTTTCGTGTATTATAATTGAAAGATGTAAGAAATGAGCTGTAATGTTGACAGATGATTTTATTATTCATTTCTCGATGTTCCCAAGTACTTTCAATCTAACGCCCCTGAAGATGATCTCGGAAGGAGATTGAAAGTACTTGGGAACATCGAGAAATGAATAATAAAATCATCTGTCAACGTTACAGCTCACTTCTTTCAGTTGTAATATGCAAAGGATTATCTATGTGTATGAACGGATTTTATAACATATCAAGCAGACACAATGATTACAATTTATTCAATCTGATATATATATATATATATATATATATATATATATATATAATTTGCTTTTTATTTAAAATAATTTAATTATTCATTTCTCGATGTTCCCAAGTACTTTCAATCTCCTTCCGATACCATCTTCAGGGGCGTTAGATTAAAAGTACATGGGAACATCGAGAAATGAATAATAAAATTATTTGTCACCATTACAGCTCATTTCTTACATTTTCAATTATAATACACGAAAGATCATCCGTGGGTATGAATGGATTTTATTAAAAATAAGCAGACACAATGTTTGCAATTCATTTAATCTGACGTACCTAAAATAAAATTTACTACCTTCGTTCATTCAGACTTCGAAGTTTCGTGAAAACATCGTTATGGTTTCGTCAGGACTATTTTTTTTTTCAATCGGCTGATTGTGATCTGTTTTTTGTTACTATTTAAATGGAACTTTGAGTAATTTGATATTTTTTTTAATAAAAGTGGTCTTGTTTGTAGTTATATGATTACACACACGTAAATAAAAAAAGAAAAGCGTTCTTATATATACATACTCTTACAAAAATATTCTGCGTACATACATTTAAAAATTATCGCTTATTGTTTTAATGCATGTGACACATATATGACGAAAAAGAATCAGCTTCACACAACATTCCAATGTCTCTTTGTGAAAATTTTACAATTTTTCTTTTCTCATCTTTAACTACATCACTGAAGAGGCTTTAATATTACCGAAATATGTTAGATTGAGACACGTTTCCTACTATAATAATTAAAATACCTGATTTCAGAAATATAGACAGATATTGAAGGTGAATATGGCAACAAAGATGAGGACAACGGTCCGAACAATGTAAATATTGTAAATAATCACAATACCTCATCTCAGAAATATAGACAAATATTGAAGGTGAATATGGCAACAAAGATGAGGACAACGGTCCGAACAATGTAAATATTGTAAATAATTACAATACCTCATCTCAGAAATATGGACAGATATTGAAGGTGAATATGGCAACAAAGATGAGGACAACAGTCCAAACAATGTAAATAGTGTAAATAATCAGAGTACCTCATCTCAGAAATATGGATAGATATTGAAGGTGGATATGGCAACAAAGATGAAGACAACGGTCCGAACAATGTAAATAGTGTAAATAATCACAATACCTCATCTCAGAAATATGGACAGATATTGAAGGTGAATATGGCAACAAAGATGAGGACAAAAGTCCGGAAAATGTAAATAGTGTAAATAATTACAATACCTCATCACAGAAATATGGACAGATATTGAAGGTGAATATGGCAACAAAGATGAGGACAAAAGTCCGGAAAATGTAAATAGTGTAAATAATTACAATACCTCATCTCAGAAATATGGACAGATATTGAAGGTGAATATGGCAACAAAGATGAGGACAACAGTCCGAACAATGTAAATAGTTTAAATAAATACAATACCTCATCTCAAAAATATGGACTGATATTGAAGGTGAATATGGCAGCAAAGATGAGGACAACAGTCCGAACAATGTAAATAGTGTAAATAAATACAATACCTCATCTCAGAAATGTAGACAAAAAAACTTATTGCCTTTCCTTTTACGTTCCGAATCTTCCTTTCTATTCTGTTGTTTTTATGGTTGAGGGGCGGAGGGGTCTATTACCTACTTTTTATCTCCAGACGAGAAAGAAAAAAATCGATTTTCAATGAAAAAAATGTATAATAATAAAAATAGTACAAAAGTGTTAACGCAAATTAACCGACCTTTCTTGCTTTAGATACATTTTTGCTTTCGATATCAAATGAATTTCAAATCTTACTCACCGATATAAACGTAATACTGTCTGTCACTTACACACGTTTATCCAGCCCACCTCTACATCCGCCTCTAGCAAAAAAAAGAAAAATTTCTAGGTTGTAAGATAAAGATTATTGACAGGTGACCGTTACTCATTAGAAATTCAGTGCTCTGCATCTTGAAAAGGATATCACTCTTTTTAGGATGAAACTGAAATACTTTATCAACAGCGTATTATTAAGGTTGCTATTTACTTATCTTAGCCAAGTTTGACACAAGGATAAAAATATGAAGGTTTAGTTGATTTTGTTTAGCTGCATATCAACAATATTACGGGTTATTTAATGCCGAAATGTAAATATTTTATACGCAGTTGTTATTTCACTGTTGACGCAAAAACGTTTGACTGTACTGAATAAAACATCACTAACTCGCTCTACCAACACTCAAAAATACACGATTTCAAAAACTTGTATTTACTGCTACCCTCATAGGGCAGATACTCGAGGTGAATGCGGCACAAGTCCAATTAAAGTGGGAAATCCAAGCCCTTAAGCTCAGCTAAAAATATCCCGTAGACCCTGCTTACCCCAGACGAGACTTTTTTTTATTAATCATTTCGCCCCAAATAAGGTGGTACCGCCACTTATGCGCAGGGGCCTACATAAGAGTAAAAGTTTAGAGACAAGGAGAGTGAAGAAAAAGACGAAAAAGTTACAGGGAGTGCCAGAGAAAGAGCAAGAGAAGAATGTGAACACAGGTGTGAGGACAGTTGCGAAGGTAGAGAGAAAGCAAAAGAACAACATATACGAGGTGATGTAGAAAGAACTAGAGTCAGTGGATAACATATGGGAATTGACATTGCATTTAAATACCTGGACGTTGTAGCTGTCAGGAAAGCAAGTATACGAAAAGAAGTTCCACAAGCGGGAAGGGCGAGAAAAGAAGCTGTTGGAGTAGAAGTAACGGTTGATCTAACTGTAAAAGGGTGGGACCTTGTTGCCAGTCTGATTTCACGAGTAAATTCTAGCGGCTGGGGCACCAGTGACCTAAGTTCGTCTCAGCAAAAGCCATGAATATATTTGCAGAATAGACAGAGGGAAAGCACATCCCGCCGGTGGAGTCGAGCTGCCAAGTCGGGACCTATCACGATACAGATTCCCCTTTGTATCCTGTCGAGAACACTGAGATGAACAGCAGGGGTGCGTGACCATAGATGACAGCAGTATTCTATGCACGGACGGATGGTTGATTTGTATATATGCAAGATGGATTCAGGCAGAAAAGACCTTCCTGGCCCGACACTGTGACCCAACCTTCCCAACAGTGGATTTAGCTATTGATTGAATGTAATGATTCCACTTGAGTTCGGAAGAAAGGGTAAGGCCGAGGAGGCGCAATATATTGCTTTCACGGAGAATCGCTTGGCCCATGCTTATGGGGGGAAGAAGAGGTTGTCTGGGATGGTTGACATATAGCAGTTTCGTTTAAGAAGCATTGAAATTTACAAGCCACTTCTTACTCCAGTTCACCACTGAGTGTCGGTCCCTCTCAAGATCAGCAGCGCGGTTATGTTTGACCGACTCGCCAGATTTCTTACTGATGCGGCAGTAAATTGTGGTATCATCTGCGTAGATGCCTACTTGGGACTTGATAACGTCTCTAACCTTCGGCGGAACCTCGTCTGGGTCTGTTTCATCCCGATTAACAGAAAGTTAATCAAGAGAGTTTTGGTACAATTCTTGGAACTTCTTAAAACAAAAGACACCATTTTAAAAGGTGACGAATAATTTCATTGGCTAAGATAGTGGCAAGGAACAAATTATTTGCATGAAACAAAGTCAGTTAAAATAATAAAGTAAGCTAAACAGAAAAGAAAGATTTATTCTTTTTACCCTCCCTCGACATATCGCACAAAAGAAACAAACCCGTTTTGGGGTAAGGGGCTTTCTCCTCGTTGGTCACAATTTTATTTTTGAGATAATAATTGATTTAGTGACCAAAGTCTTACTAATTAAAGAATGGCTGGAAGAGAATGTGTGGATTCATATTTTTCTCGAGGGTAGTTACGCGTACCCAAAATGCAAAAGACAGGTGGGACATATTAAAATCAAGCAGGTGCAAAAATTTAAATACCCGAGAAGTGTTCTAACAGAAGACGGAAAATGCAACACATAGATCCGAAGGCGAATTGGCATGGCGAAGCACGCGTTCCAGAAGCTGAGTAAAGTATTAAGAGACAGGAAACGTTCACACGAAACAAAGAAGAGAGTACTGGATTGCTATGTGATGTCATTTTTTAATATGGCAGGGCTTGATGGACAATATCAACAAAGATAAAGGGAAAACTTGAAGCAGCTGAAATGTAGTTCTACAGTAGGATGCTGTGGATATCATGGACCGAGAATGTGAGCAATGATTAAGTTTTGGTATATCCAAGCTTGCATACTTGATATTCTTAGGCGGTCGCCCATCTAGGTAATGAGCAGGCGCAACGTGAGTTGGCTAAAGCAGTCGTGAACAAAACACTTAAAGAGTTGAGTTAAAGGCAGATAACTAAAACTTCTGGAAGTGGCATGACTCATTGAACGAGAACAATCTACCCCAGTGATCGAAATAAAGGGTTCAGTTCAAAATTACAATAACCTGAAAAAGTTCGGAGAGTACAGCAGCCGAAACGTCGTAAATATGGTAATAGATAAAAGGACAATGGTTCGAAAAATGTAGATAATGAGAATAAGGTATAATCTCTCTTGTGGGGTTGAATCATTGAATTGCGAAAAAGTTTTAGGAAAGATAACAAAAAGTAAAAGATTTACAAAAGACAAGGAATATGTGGAGAGCCATGATCACAAACGACCTGAACGGAAGCGACAAGAAGAAGAAGAAGAAGAAGAAGAAGAATTAGGTTCTCCTACTACTCCGTGATATTACAGGACTAATCAGATATAGAGAATTCGGCCATCTTTGATTATGTTTTTTACCAGTACAAGAGGAAAGACAAACAGTTTGTCAGTTTACACTTTTCATCGCCTTAGGCTGGAGCTCAAAATGTAATTAGATCATCAACAGATAATATATATATATATATATATATATAACTGTAATAATTATAACAATATTAATAGTAACAGAAATAATCCTGCTAATACTAGTAATAGTTATACTATATTTAAGATCGTCTTGAATAACCCACCGAGGACGAACTCGGAGGGAAAAGGAGGGGAAGTAAAAAAAAGAAACGAACGAAATACAAGAACAAAAAGTTAAATACTCGTAGGAAAGAATAAAATCCCAAGACAAAAAACCTGACAATAAAGCGCTCAATACGAAAGTAGAGCAAGTGTGTGTGTGTGTTAGTGTGTGTCCTAAAGAAATATGCTCCTTAACTCTCCTCTGTTCTCTTTAAACTCTATAACTACTGCTTTTCTGCTTCCTGCTTCCTGCTTCCTGCTTCCCTGCCTGCTGGAAATCCTCCGTGGTTCCTATCTATAAAAATACTGGAGAACCCGCTGACCTCGCTAATTATCGCCCTGTCAGCCTCCAACCGAGCTTTGGGAAAGTGTTCGATCCCATTATCAACGCCGAGATGGTACAAAATCTCACAGCCTACAGACTCTTCTCTGACAAACAGTATGGTTTCCGCTTCACCAGGTCCGCTGTTATGCCTACGACCATCACTGAGTATATACACCAGGCTCTCGTCAAGAACGGTGAAGCCCGAACTGTTGCCCTAGATATCTCCAAAGCGTTTGACAGAGTCTGGCATGCTGGCCTACTATGCAAGCTGCGGGGCTATGGTAAAATTAGACAATTGTTTGACCTAATCCAGTCCTTCCTTTCAAATCGCACAATGAAAGTAGTATTGAACAGACAAGACTCACAATGCTATCGCACAAACGCGGGTGTTCCTCATGACTCTATTGTAGGTCCTACACTTTTCCTTATATACATTAACGATCTCCCCGATGTAATAAGATCCCAAGTAGGCATATACGCTGACGACACTACGGTTTACTCTCACGCATCGATCAAAATTCTGTCGAGGCAGACAAAGCGAACCTCTCTGCCGAGCTCAAAAAGGATCTTCAATCCGTGGTGGACTGGGGTAAGAAATGGCTCGTGAATTTTAATGCTTCTAAAACGAAGCTGCTATCTATTAACCATCACAGACAATTGCTCATACCCCCCCCCATTAGCATGGATCAGGCTAGTCACCCGGAAAGTAAAACACTGCGCCTCCTTGGGTTAACTCCCACAAGAGAACTCAAGTGGAATGACTAGAGAACCCATCGCTATATCCGCTGCTACTAAGGCCGGTTCTCTGTGCAGGGCCAGGAAGTTTTCCGTCTAAAACAATCCTGTACATATACAAATCTACCATCCTGCCGTGTATTGAATACTGCTGCCATATCCGGTCGGGTGCTCCTGCTATCCAACTAGAGCTCCTTGACAAAATCCAACAGAGAATCTGTAATGTGATCAATCCAAACTTAGCAGCTCAGATACAGTCACTTTCTCACCGGCGCAATGTGGCTTCCCTGTGTCTCTTCTACAAATACTTTCACGACTTCTACTCCGATGAACTTAGCTCACTGGTAGCCAATATATGTGAATTTACTCCAGCGACAAGATTGGCAACTAGGTCCCACCCTTTTACTGTGAAACCAATAAAATGTACACGCAAATTGTACTCCAGCAGCTTATTTTCTCGCATTTCACGCCTGTCGAATTCCCTTCCGTTTATTTGCTTCCCCGACAGCTACAATCTTCAAGAATTCAAATGTAAAGTCAATTGTTCTCTTCTATCTCACTAACTTACATCTTCTCTCCGCCCACCCCTCTTTCATCAGTATTCTCATCTTTCTCTCACCCTTCTTCTGACACACCCTGTAACCTGTCACTCTTTCTCATAACTTTCTTTCTATCTAAGCATCCGCACAACAGTGGCACTAAAATTCCTTGCTTGGGTTGACACGATTATATATATATATATATATATATATATATATATATATATATATATATATATTAATGCATGTTTCATTGAATAATATAGACAAGTTCTGTCTATTTATTTTGTGTAAGATCCGTTCGTATGATCTGATTAGCTTGAGAGTGTTGTCATGGAAAGACGACAAGAAATCGCAATAATTGTTGATTTTTTTATCAGATCTGAGCTTTCGGCTTACATAAGACATTATCAAAGGATGAACATTTAATGTTCAGTGAACATAGAACATTTAAATTATTATTAACAGAGTGGAGTTATACAGAGAAAATTGGAAAGGTCCATTTTTGTGTCGCACATGGCTGTAGGCCGAGAAGGAATGGTGGTAGTGGGTTTTTGGTCAATTGAGTGTATAGTGGCATGAGGTATTGGTCTGGGAACTTCTGCTACTATGGTGTCGGGGGTAAGTATAATAACTATGACCTCTCCCGTCGATTATAGGCATTGAAGTATGTTAGTGGAGGTGTCGAAATTTATTTTATTTAGGCGAGGTTTAAACTGTTTGATGTAGATAGCTTCTAGAATTTTAAGTTTTCGTTTATTATTTTCTTGAACGTAGAATAGTTACTATTTAAGTATTTTTTTTTGTTTTTTGTTTTTTTAATCACATCACCCCAAGCAAGGCGGTAAGGCCACTGGTGTGCAGGGGGCTACGTAAGAGTGAATAGATTGGAAAAGAGAAAGCCGGAAACCACATCCTAAACAGGGAACAAGGGATGAGCCTCTACACCTGTTCAATAGACGTGGGTGGAGTTCAGTCTATCTACTCCAATTAAAAAAAAAGCAAAAAAAGTGAAAACATTGGAAAAGAGAAAACCGGAAAAACAGGGAACAAGGGATGAGCCTCTACACCTGTTCAATAGACGTGGGTGGAGTGTGAACCGGGCGATTGTTCAGTCTATCTACTCCGATTGAAAGAAAAAATACAAAAGAAAAGTGAAAAGATTGGAAAAGAGAAAACCGGAAACCACATCCTAAAGAGGGAACGAGGGATGAGCCTCTACACCTGTTCAATAGACGTGAGATAAATTTCGATAGAGACGAACTCAAAAGAACTCATTGTTAAATTTACATATTTAATTTAAATTTACATATTTAATTTTAGATATACTACAATTTCGTGGGTAATACGTTTTTCGCAGACAAAACTGCTCGTCAGACTCAAAAGATACATCAGTTAATATTCAAAACAATCCAGAAAAAAAATTCACACAGACACTCACATGCCCATATCGAGAATAGAAATTTAACGGTAATCTATAAAAACCTTTACTTGCTCATTTAAAAAAAAAAAAGGAAAAAAACAAAGAGAGAAAGAAAAAGAAAAATATAGAAAAAGAAAAGAAAGGGAAGGAGAACGAACAGTATAAAGAGAAAGAAATTTAAAGTTAACGTCTTACATCAACACCAGCGTCTATTGCAATTCATCTGATTTCTTAGAAAAACATGACATGGAAATTTAACATTAAAATTTAGTTTTAAATATATTGGCATATATTTACGGTAAAAAATAAATTGTAACTCAAACTTTTTTAATACAAATTAAAAAATAACCACTAGTAATATTATATTATGAATATAGTTAAAATAATTAAGTCAGTAAATTAAAAATTATATAAGAAAATGATAACTAAAATATTAAAAAACAAATAATAGTAATAAATAATAGTAATAATAATAATGATATTAATTCACGTACGCAATGATTGTATGTGTATATCTGACCTGACGGTTAAGAGACTCAAAATCCTGTTCGACTTGGTTTATATTTATTTCCGTGACCCCCTCCCCCACCCCACCGACACACACGGTCCTCATTTTCTTTTAATATTTTGTTTGCAAAGGTTGTTATTGATTTCTATAGCTGTTTTCCTTTTACTAAATTTATTCTTTTTAATGGGGTCGTTTACTAAGCTTCTCTATCCTGATTGGCTGAACATGAAAGGCATAAGAAACATTATTCAGTCGTGAAGAAAATCACACAGATTCAAACGCGGATATCAAGCGGGTGAAGAAGAGCAAACTAGCCATAAAACGCCCACTGCGACGGTAAAGAACCTAATAACGAAAGCAAGTGGCGATGCAATGGTTCAAATGTAGAAACGATGACAAGATAAACCAATTCGTTGTGAGTACTCTGGCCGGCGCCAAACAAGGTGATGTAGAAAAACCCTTTACCCATCAGTGGTTACGTAGTGAAAATTTAAAAGCAGAAACCGACGTTTTATACTTGCTGCACAGGACCAGCGATTGCTAACTAGTAATTCAGTCAGTTGAATTCCATTCGTTGTACACGCCTGAGCGATCATGCCTCGAAAGAGACATGACTGACTGGGCAGAAGATATTCTATAATGCTATTTAAACTATAGCTGAAGGGAGAAGAGACGGATTGAATTAGCAATTAGCAATTAGTGGGGGATCAGTTTATTACTTCATAACAATAGAAAACCGATCCCCCAATTTATGCCCAGTAGAAGCTTTACTAATGTTTCCAACTATTATCTTCATTCAGTTAGTCAAGTGCCATACGTGATACACGCTTGGGCGATCATGTCTCTTTCGGGATATGACTGACTGGGCAGAAGATTTTCTATCCTGCTATTTAAACTATAGCTGAAGGGAGAAGAGACGGATTGAATTAACAATTTATAATTAGTGGGGGATCAGTTTATTACTTCATAATTGTGGATATCGGCTCGGAACGAGAAATCGGGGAGCCGAGTTCGAATTCCAGTTGAATTCATTGCATTCACTTACGCGCAAATACCCTTGGGAAACGTATTAATCCGTCTCCTCCCCGCAGTTATGGGTAAATAATAGAACAGATTGAGTTCTATAGCCTTGGCTGGAAGCCAATCTACGAAAGAAAGTAATGGCAACTTACAGCTATATAACCTCCTACCCAGTCAGTCATGTCTCGAAAGAGACATGATCGCCCAAAGCATGTTTCACATATGGCACTTAACTGACTGAATGAAGATAATAGTTGGAAACATAAGTAAGCTTCTACTGGGCATAAAGTGGGGTATCGGTTTTCTATTGTTTTGAAGTAATAAACTGATCCCCCACTAGATGCTAATTATTAATACAATCCGTCTCTTCTTCATTCAGCTATAGTTTAAATAGCAGAATAGAAAATCTTCTGCTCAGTCAGTTATGTCTCTTTCGAGACATGATCGCCCAAAGCATGTTTCACATATGGCACTTAACTGACTGAATGAAGAGAATAGTTGGAAACATAAATAAAGCTTCTACTGGGCATAAAGTGGGGGATCGGTTTTCTATTGTTATCTTTTTTTTCAATTGGAGTAGATAGACTAAACTATCGCCCGATTCACACTCCACCCACGTCTATTGAACAGGTGGAGAGGCTCATCCATTGTTCTCTATTTAGGATGTGGTTTCCAGCTTTCTCTTTTCCAATCTTTTTACTCTTATGTAGCCCCCTGCGCATCAGTGGTGTTACCGCCTTGTTCGGGGTGATATGAGAAAAATAAATAAATAAATAATAAAAGTAATAAACTGATCCCCGACTAATTACTAATTATTAATACAATCCGCCTCTTCTCCCTTCAGCTATAATTTAAATAGCAGGGTAGATAATCTTCTGCACAGTTAGTCATGTCTCTTTCAAGACATGATCGTCCAAGCGTATATCACGTATGGCACTTAAATAACTGAATGAATATAATAGTTGCAAACATAAGTGAAGTTTCTACGGGGAATAAAATGGGGATCGGTTTTCTATTGTTATGAAGTAATAAACTGATCCCCCACTAATTACTAATTATTAATATAATCCGTCTCTTCTCCCTTCAGCTATAGTTTAAATAGCAGGATATAAAATCTTCTGCCCAGTCAGTCATGTCTCTTTCCAGACATGATCGCCAAAAGCGTGTATCACGTATGCCACTTAACTGACTGAATGAACATAATAGCTGGAAACAAAAGTAAAGCTTTTACTGGGTATAAAGTAGGGGATCGGTTTTCTATTGTTGCTAAGTAATAAACTGATCCCCCACTAATTACTAATTATTAATACAATCCGTCTCTTCTCCCTTCAGCTATAGTTTAAATAGCAGGCTTGAAAATCTACTACCCAGTCAGTCATGTCTCTTTCGAGACATGATCGCCCAAGCGTGTTTCACATATGGCACTTAACTGACTGACTGTATAGCAGTTATAACATTTATTTTCATGTGTGTCTTTTCAAAATTCAAAATCATTAATTTAAATGATGAACACACTTTCTAATATCTTTCTGAAAATTGTGATCATTTTTCTGTTTAATGTATCGTTCAACGTATTTGAAATGCTGTAAATTAATTTAGTGGATACAATGTTGGGAACACTACAAAAAGTGTCTGCAAATTATATGTGAGATTGGTTTCAGAAATGTTACAGTAAAGTCGTTTCGTTAGCTGGACAGTTTGGCTTTATGCCAGACGAGGATAATCCAAGAAGTTATTTTCAGAAACATGCTCGTTAAGTCAAAGAATTCCGCATTGGAATGCATTTAGGATGCGGGAAAGTTGGGGTTTAAATTCTGATGTTTGCGGCAGAAATTCACCTGGGATAATTGACGCAACCTCTAATGAGGAATCTTTAAAAACCGTTCATGCAACCTGTTCAAAATAAAAGGGAGAACTGAGACGTGTGAACTGAACGATAAGCAAACCTATCTCAGTGAAGACACATGATTTCTTCTATGTGCCCTGTTCTTTCAGGACGTAGGCGATCATGGCTTTCCACGTCTTCCTATCCTGATGGCACTCCGCCGCGCAACCCAAGTTCCATCATCCACCTGCTCAGGCGCTTCAAATATGTTATCCCCTACCTTCCTCTGTCTCTTTTTCCCTCTATCTGCCCTGTCAGTATCAGGTTCTCCGAGCCCTCCTTCCTCATTGCATGTCCCAGGAATGTCAATTGTTTCTTTCTGATTGTCACTTTTAACTTTCTTTTCGTTGCCATTTTTTCCAAAACCTCATCATTGCTCACATTCTCGATCCATGATATTCTCAGCATCCTTCTGTAGAACCACATTTCAGCTGCTTCACGTTTTTCCTTCATCTTTGATGATATTGTCCAGCATTCACTGCCGTATTGAAGAACTGACATTATATAGCAATCTAGCACTCTCTTCTTTGTTTGTAGTGAAATTTTCCTGTGTCTTAGTACTTTACTCAGCTTCTGGAACGCGTCCTTCACCAAGCCAATTCGCCTTTGGATCTCTGTGTCGCACTTTCCATTTCCTGTTAGAATATTTCCTAGGTATTTAAATTTTTGTAGTTGCTTGAGTCTAGTATCCCTCACTTGTATTTGGCATTTTGGGTTGCTCTTTTTGCTGATGACTATGCATTTAGTTTTCTTGCTGTTTATTTGTAGTCCTTTTTAGTCACTCTCCTTAGGTACCTTCTGTAGGAGGTCTTGTAGTTTTCTTTCCGTGTCTGCAATCAGCAATGTATCATCTGCATACCTCATGTTGTTCAAGCTGTGGACTCCGATAACAAATCCTGGCATAGCATCTAAGGTCCTCAAAATATTCTCGCTGTACAAGTTGAACAGATCCGGTGAAAAGACGCATCCTTGTCTTACGCCCCTTTCTATCTTTGTATATCTGCTAAATTCGTTACCTGTCCGTATGCTGGCAGTTTTCTGCCAGTAGAGATTTTTTTATTACTCTTCCCAAAAATGTCGAGGCTACTGAGCATCTTCATCAATTCTTTGTGGCGTATTTTGTCGAAGACACATGTGAATAGCGAAAAAGATGTATAAAACTCTTTTTAGAAACAATAAAAGGAGCATTGAACTGTTATCCATTTTTCGGCTCTTCTTACATGGCTATAAACATTATCCTGAAGAAGAATTATTGCTGAAGAAGAAACGTGAACTAACAGAAGGGTGGTTCTACAGAAGGATACTGAGAATATCATGGACTGAACTTTTGAGCATTAACGAAGATCTAGAGACAATAGAAGCAAAAAAAATATTCATATTTAACATCAGGAGATTAGTAAATATAGTCTTCATTTTATAACCTACCAGTCTAGCGTCTACAAGTCTTGGAAATATTTTTGAAATATTTTTAAAACTTTATCAATTATTATAATTAAAAAATAGCGGACATTTCTTGGTCGGTTTAACGAGAAAGAAGTCTTGGAAAATTTTACACTCATAGGACAGAAGTTAATTAAGACATGGTAAAACAAGGCACGTGACGGACTTGAGTGAAAGTATGGCGGGTTTAGGAGAGATGACGAAAGGACAAATATTTATTGACAGCTAAAAAGGACACAAAATTGTAAAGAGCTATGATCGCCAACAACCTGGCGGGATCCGGCAGATAGAAGAAAAACCTTTTTACTTGTAAAAATGAAACAGAGGATAATTAAGTGGTAAGTATCCCTGCCTGTCACGGAGGAGACCGGGGTTCGATTCTCCACCAGAGAGGTATAATTTTGCGGATGTGCCTTGTGGTGCGCGGATGTGCCTTGTGGTGCAGTGTATATTGGCTTGGAACGACAAATCGGGGAGCCGAGTTCGAATTCCAGTTGAATTCCTTGTATTCACTTACGCACAAATACCCTTGGGAAAGGTATTAATCCGTCTCTTCTCTCTAGTTACAGGTTAAATAATAAGACAGACTGAGTTCTATAGCCTTGGCTGGCAACCAATCTACCGCAGAAAAGAATGACAACTACTGGGAGATAATCTTCTGCCCAGTCAGTCATGTCTCTTTCCAGACATGATCGCCAAAAGCGTGTATCACGTATGGCACTTAACTGACTGAATGAACATAATAGCTGGAAACATAAGTAAAGCTTTTACTGGGCATAAAGTGGGGGATCGGTTTTCTATTGTTGTTAAGTAATAAACTGATCCCCCACTAATTACAAATTATTAATACAATCCGTCTCTTCTCCCTTCAGCTATAGTTTAAATAGCAGGATAAAAAATCTTCTGCCCAGTCAGTCATGCCTTTTTCGAGACATGATTGCCCAAAGCGTGTATCACGTATGGCACTTAACTGACTGACTGATGAATGAGGAAGGAAAGCTTGGAGAATCTGATGCTCACGGGACGGATAGATGGGAAAGAGAGACACGGGAAATAACGCATGACATACTTGATGGACTTGAGCAGATAGATGGTGGAGCAGAGATTTGAGTGGAATAACAGAAGAGGGAGCATTAAGAGCGGAATGTGATTGGAAGATGTGGAAGGTCATGATCGCAGAAGTCCTGAAGAAAAACGGCACATAGAAGAAGAAATAGAAAAAGAAGAAAATTAAGAAGAAGAAGAGGAAGAAAAGAGAAAGAGGAGAAGGAGGAGGAGGAATAGGCGGAGAAGAAGAAGAAAAAGAAGAAGAAAAGAGAAGGATAAGAATAAGAAGTAGGAGGATGAGAAAGAGGGAGAGAAAAAGAAAATGGAAGAAGAAGAAAAAGAAGAAGCAGAAGAAGAAAAGGATAAGAATCAGAGAGAATAAGATGAGAAAGAGTGGGGAAAAGAAGAAGAAGAAGAAGAAGAAGAAGAAGAAGAAGAAGAAGAAGAAGAAGAAAATTAATAAAAAGAAAGAAAAGGAAGAGGAGAAGACAGCTGAAGTTTTTGGGACATTGTAATCAGGAAGGAGTACTTTGAGAATCTGATGCTCATGGGACAGATCGCGGGAAGAGAGACAAGAGAAAGCAACGCATGGTATACTTGATGGACTTGAGGAGATGGATGATTGAGTTAAAGAAGGGGTATTAAGAGCATAGGGATAGAGAGATGTAGAAGACTATGATCGCCTACGTTCTGAAGGGACACGGCACGTAGAAGATGAAGAAGAACGAGGCTAGGATGACATTGTGAGGGTTTATTAGACAACGGAATCGTTGGAGAAACCAAAGCTTAAAGATCTAATAAATATAGCATTAGTTATTTTTTTTTATCTTCTGGCACAATAATCTGAACAAGTAGCTTAAACAGAAAAACAAACATCAAACATAAACGCTTATTTCTTTTTCGAACCCTTAACAGCGGCTCTCGTAAAATAGCTCCCATCACGAAGTAACAGATTTTGGCGTGCAACAAAAATACACCATAACCCTTCCTACGTCCGCACTAAGAAATAAAGACATTTTATTTGCTTGTCATGATTCCATTTGACATGAGGTAAGAAGCTTGGGTTTAGTTTATAAATTATTCTCTTAAAGTGTCACGTATCAAAAGAGTTTAATGGCGGTTCAAATGACTTATCTTTCTTTCTTTCTTTCTATCTTTTTTTTTTATTCTCGATCATGGTTCGAAATTAAAAAGGATTTAGCAGATTAGAGTTTCAATTTCTTTAGAAAGATTTACACAAGAAACATAACCTTAGCAAACACGCAAGTGAGATTTAGAAGGGGGACGTTTATACCGTGAAAATAATTCTTTTGTGGAGATTAATTTAAGCTCACTTTACCAAAGAAAGTTTTTAGTCTTTAAAAAAGGGATGTTTTTTTTTATGACATCATAGTTATTTCTAAGTTTAAATGTAGATAAGAATAAAAATACTGTCAGAAATAAAGGAATTCTTTTCAGAAAACTCACAACAGAGAAGAAAAGATTCCAGTCACAGCACATACGACAGGAGGCAATGGATCAATGGCCGTTTAAATGACACAAAAATGAAAATAATACTGACATCTCAATTTAAAAGATATATTTACCAAAATCGCTTATATAACCCGGAAAGGGATATACAAAGCAGACTGGTGGCTCTCCGTAGCGCGCATTCAACAGGCAGGCGGGTCGGACGCACCATCACCCAGCTAGAGGCCGGTGGCGGCTCCGTATTCGCTGTTCGCACGAAAATGACCCAGAAGAAATCGGTGACGACGACCACATGCAGGCGAGAGTCGGATGTAAATCGGACGGGCAGGTTTGGTCAGCCGGCGAATTACGAAAAATGGTAAAAATTCGAAAAAATTCCAAGTCGAAACTGGAATTGAAGTGTTGCTCTCTCATTTTTTTTCACCTCTCCGATCTAATGGAACCAGGGTGGGGCAGAGCAACTTGCTTATTTGGAATAACAAATAAAACAAAAGTAATGCAGATATACATGTAATTCTTTAAACAGCATCAATTACAACATTTAGATTTTATGTTTTACAAGCGTGTTTGCAGGCAGACCGTCGGAGGAATCTCAAAACAGATTGTCTCACCACTTCAATGTTTTGGGTAACCTTTCTCTTCGTGGGAGGCCAGGTTTCTTCTTCTTTACATCACCAGTTTCCCTGAAGTTGTTTACCCAGGAAACAATCGACTGCCAGCCAGGAACACGACCACGGGGGCCAATATTGAAATGTTGCCGAAATGCACGTTGCGTGGTGAGGATTGAGCCACCGCTTGAAAAATATGCCTCAACAGCAAAAAGCTTACTCCATCTTTGTCCACTTCTTGATGTGCACTGAGGTTCCCGTAAAGTAACCAGAAACAAACTTTAAATCCCGCACTCTTGAGTAAGCCCCTCCTCACTATCCTCGGAGGAACCATCGCTTCAGGGTGCCAAATTCAAATAAGCAAGTTTCTCTGCCCCAACTCTGTATATATCCTTCGGGGTAGTTAAATGGTTTAGGCAAATGTAACCGGGTAGGTCAATCTAGTAAGTAGACGTAATAGACGGTACTCGTCGTATGCAGTATCCTGATATGTAGGCGTAGTCAATAGTCGTAGATCTCTTGTCGAAGACCTGTAGACTTCTAATGGTAGACTAATAGACCTCTGGTGGTAAATCTCTGGATCTCTGGACGTCCTCGCCTTAGTCTATATTTATGGCTGACAACAGCCAATCACATTCCAGTGAGAGGGAACCAGGGTGTATACATATTCATTACCTATTCATTACAGCAGTAAGTAGCAAAAGTATATTACACGACTACAGGTGTGAAGGTAAAATATGTAGGAATAATGACGAGAAAACATTATTTTTAACGGAGGAAGAAAAACATTATTTACACATTTGAAGTTTCAGATTCTTGTTTCAGAACAATTAATCAAACATTAAATGTTTGTAGTTTTGATGAACTGTCAATAAGAGAAAATGTCTATATTAAATCATCGCACACAAAGTAATACGCCAAAATGCTTAAAACAAACTGAGAAAATTTGTTTCTCACATACAAATTATACGGTTGTATTCAACACGAATAAAAAGATATATTTAGTTGAATATATATATATATATATATATATATATATATATATATATATTTCATTCGAGGTAGTTAAGCGGTTTAGGCAAATGTAACCGGGTAGAACAATCTAGTACGTAGACGTAATCGTCGTATGCAGTATCCTGATACGTAGGCGTAGTCACTAGACGTAGATCAATAGTCACAGATCTCTAGTCGAAGAACTGTAGATCTCTAGTGGAAGACTTGTAGACCTTTGGATCTCCGGACGTCTATATTTATTTTAGTCTATATTTATGGCTGATACCAGCCAATCACATTACAGTGAAGGGGAACCAAGATGTATACATATTCATTACCTATTCATTACATCAATCGCACAAAAATATCTTGAGTAAATTTATTTAATTGGCTTTAAACGACTTCTCAGTCTCCTATAACTGTTCTGGACGGTCTCCTTGTTTAAGTTGTTCAATATTGTCATAATCCTGCCTTCAGTTCATCTTTGGTGTTACAAGGTGGTTTTTTGTTTTCTCACACAACTGCGCCATACACAGAATAATCAAAAGGTACTTGATTTAGGCCTCCGTGTTGGGCCTGAGGCCCCCACTAACAAATTTGGGACATTTTTCTTATCAGAACGATCAGAGTAAGTTTTCAGAACTGTCGTATATTCGTTATCACCATTTAACTCATCCACTCGTTCCGAATCCTCTGAATTGTTCTTATTGTAGCTTCCGGTGCGAAAAACAAGCAGTACGGAATGCTACTTCTAAATTTCTGGCCGAGTGAATTGTGTTGCATCCTGTTGAGGAGCAGGTTTTTGACACGCCAGGATTTGTTATTGGAGGCCACATCCTGAAGAACATAAGGTATGCGGACGATACAGTGCTGATTGCGGACACGAAAAGGAAACTACAAGACCCCATACAGAAAGTAGCAGTGGAGAGTGACAAGAAGGGACTACAAATAAACTTTAACCCTTTAGGGCCATTCGTATCATATTTGATACAGTATGAAAACAAGCCTTGAAAGAAATCTTTTCCTGAAAAATTTTTTAAGAGAAATATTTTATAAATTTCAAATGAAAGCAGTACTGACTGCTCAGTCAATGAATACCAAATGTTTCCTTATAGGGAAATGCCAAATGTTTCCTTATAGGGAAATACTGCATCAAATATGATACGAATGGCCCTAGAGGGTTAAGAAAACTGAGTGCATGGTCATCAGCAAAAGATACAACCCAAAATGCCAAATACAGGTGGGGGATAACAGAAGCAAGTACAAAAATTTAACTACCTAGGAAGTGTTCTAACAGAAGATGAAAAGTGCGACACGGAGATCCGAAGGCGAATTGGCATGGCAAAGGACGCGTTCCAGAAGATGAGCAAAATACTAACACACAGGAAAATCTCAATAGAAACGAAGAAAAGAGTGCTAGACTGCTACGTGATGTCAGTTCTTCAATATGGCAGTGAATGCTAGACAATATAATTGAAAATGAGGACAAAACTGGAAGCGGCCGAAATGTGGTTCTACAGAAGGATGCTACGGATATCGTGGACTGAGCATGCAAGCAACGAGGAGGTGTTGGAAAGAATGGCAACAAAAAGGACATTGATGCTGAGCATCAGGAAGAGACAACTGAAGTTCCTGGGACATACAATGAGGAAGGAGAGCCTGGAGAACATGATACTGACTGGTCAGACAGAAGGAAAGAGAGACAGAGGAAGGCAGCGGATAACATATCTGTAGAGTCTGATCAGGTGGATGACGGAATGGGGGTTGGCAGGAGCAACAGGCTCAAACATACTAAGAGCCACAAGGGATAGGGAGACGTGGAGAACCATGATCGCCTACATCCTGAAGGGACAGGGCACATAGAAGAAGAAGAATTGTGTTGTTGTGTAGACGGTGTCCACGTCATTCTACTATAGTGTGCATTCGACAAAATAAAGAACAAACAACGGGCTCGCGCGAAATTGAAAATAAAAACGAGGGCAATGTACACATTGCACAAACTATATATATATATATAGTCTTTCCAGGCAGCAGTTAAATTTTTTAATATATTGTTAAATATTACAGACAATGAATATAGAGTGGAACCTGCTCTATGCGACCCTCTTATATATATATATATATATATATATATATATATATATAGTCTTTCCAGGCAGCAGTTAAATTTTTTAATATATTGTTAAATATTACAGACAATGAATATACAGTGGAACCTGCTCTATGCAACCCTCTTATATATATATATGTGTGTGTGTGTGTGTGTGTGTGTGTATGCTGCTCGGATTGATAATGTTCAGAGACCCTGTAGAAAGGGCAATTTCCCAAATGTAAAATATTGAATTTACATATGAAATAAATAAATATTTACGCTGTAAATAAAATGTACATCGAACTCTCTGTTCGATCAGTTTTAATACTTAACATAATAGGATCCATTGGAATTATTGATGAAATCTTCTCCAGTACTTATACTGAAATCTGTGGGTTATTTAATGCCAAAAAATGTGGGGTTTTCAGGTCTTTTTTTTTTTTAATGTTTGGTTAAAGCGAGAAGGTTGATTTTAATATTTATTTTAAGATTTTAATGAAAAATATTTGTTTTTATTCTTTTTTCATTTTAGAAAACTGAAAATGTCTTCTAGTTTTGTAATCAAAAATCTTTTACTGAGAATAATTTTCTTTTCTTCAAAAATGTATTGTTGGCAATATTTTTCTTTCAAAAATGCATATTTTCTATAAAAGACTATTTTTATGTATATATTTCTATAAAAATATGTTTTTATACTTTCATAATGTTTTGACCCCAGTTTGGGGGTTGATTAACTATTTGCCCATAGCTGGGACCCTAACAGGTTTTACCACTCCGGATCAAGGTGGACCTGGGAACAACAGCAATTAAAAGGTGGTTCCATGCTCCTCACAACCTCTCAAGCAAAGCCATTGCTGCCAAATGCAGTTTACCGTTATGCCCAGGACCACGTGGGTGTGTAATGGATAACAGTTTGGAATTGTTAAAAGTCAAGTTTCAGTTCCATTTGACTTCGTTATATTCGTTTACATCTAAGTACCCTTGGAAAACGCGTGAGTTCACTACTTCGTCCCCTGCTATGGGTTAATTAGTAATACTTGTACCACGAGAAGCTTTACAATTTCAAAAAAATAAAAAAAAATATTTTATATTATATAATTATATACAACCCATTTGGATTTCTGTTTTAAATATGTTATGGAGTAGTTTTCGCATTGAAGGTTATAATCATGCTATGTCGGTTGCTAATCGACTTAACGCACCCAAAATATTAGGAACTTGGTAATCTTCCACTGTAAGCTGACTCCTTAGTAATCGGCTAACTGCCGACTAATATCAACTGCCTAGTAGTTCTATTGAACTCCAATAGAACTCTAAAGAACTCTCTAGAACTTCTAAGAAATCCTATAAACTTCCCAAGAACTGCTCGAGTTAATTTCCTGTTAACTCTTATTAATATAAGAGGGAGAGTCCATTATCTGTGGAATAGGTGTGTTTCCCCATAACAAAATAAAATATATGTTGATATGCGTTGTAATGCAATGGGTATCAGCTCGGAACGAGAAATAGGAATTCGAAATTAAGTTTATTTCGTTACATTCACTTAAGCGCAAACAACGTTATCTTCTCCCACCAGCTATGGGTTAAATAGCAGCATAGACCCGATTCGATAGCATTAATTTGGCAACCAGTCTACTACAGTTTACAGTGATACACGCATAGGCGATCACGACTTATACATATCGATATGCCGTTAAACAGAAACAAGCAGAACGACAATGATGGGACCTAGCAGCCAATCTAGCACGTACTCCTCTAGTAGAGCTAGATAAACCGAGAGCTCAGCTGTATGGTTATATGTATTTGTGGAAATGCACAAGGAAAGGAAATGTTTTACAAAAAAAAAAAAAATATATATATATATAGAAAAATTCTTTAATATAATATTGAAAAGTTAGTGAAGCTTTCTTTTCTTCTTTTTTTTTTTACAGGTAAGACATTTGATATTATTCAAAAAGAAGAGCAAATCAAAACATGAAAAAGCAACCTGAAAATTAGAAGGTAAGTCTTGTGACGACAGTATCGTTTTCCATTCCGCATTTTGCAATCTATTTCGGAATATCTGAGATGGAGGTAATAGTATTAAATACATAACTCGTTTAATACCCTTTTGGAATTCTATCCATTTCTCTCAGAGTATCTAATTATAGCCGCTTCTACAAATCTATCTCGGTTTCTTTATATATATATATATATATATATATATATATATATAAGTAAAGTATACCTAGTGAGCCAACAAACCTACCAAGGTTTCACCTACTCGGATCGTCAGGGAAGTAAGCCTGCGTTCCCTGACGACCCGCTTAGGTGAAACCTTCGTAGGTTTGTTGGCTCACTAGGTATACTTTACTTATTCTGCTCTGCTTTAGTATTGAGCGCTTTTTTGTTAATTGATTACTCGTCTCGGATTTTATCTTTGGGCTACGTGCTGACACGATCCGAATATCTTTGGCTGATGTTCATGTGCTTAGCTCTTTCTTTTTTTTACAACCATTTTCCTTCCACGTAAATACACTGAGGGTTTTTCGAAAAGGGTATAATTATAAGTTTGTGTTATATATATATATTCTTCATTTGTAAACGAGTTATTATGTTACCTAGGTTTCTTAGGTCAACTTAGGTTCAAAATATAATAATTCCAAACTGTCTGCTTCAAATATTATTTTCATGTTTTAACACGTGTATAACCATGACATTACAACATATAAAAAATTCGATTTTTGGATAATTTTCAGAAAAAAATGTACAGTAAATTTTAGCAACAGTTTCCGGTTACATTTGTTACCACAACTTAAAAGAGGTTGAAAGTACTTGGGTACCTTGAGAAATGAATGAAAATGACATCTGTCAACGTTACAGCTCATTTCTGACATCTTTTGATTGTAATACGCGAAGGATTATCCGAAAGTATGAACGAATTTTATTAAAAATAAGCAAACATAATATTTACAATTTATTTAATCTGACATGTTTATAAATATATATATATAAATCTGACATGCATATATATATATATATATATATATATATATATATATATATAATCTGACAGGCATATATATATATATATATATATATATATATATATATATTCTGACATGCATATATATATACATATATATACATATATATATATATATATATTAATCTAACATGCATATATATATATATATATTAATCTGACATGCATATATATATATATATATATATATATATTAATCTGACAGGCATATATATATATATATATATATATTAATTCTGACATGCATATATATATACATATATATACATATATATATATATATATATTAAACTAACATGCATATATATATATATATATATTAATCTGACATGCATATATATATATATATATATAAATATATATATATTAATCTGACATGCATATATATATATATATATATATATATATATATATATAATGTGTGTGTGTGTGGTAGGGATATCAATAAGTGTACATGTGGTATACACGCAGGTACGCACCCATATATAAATATTTTATGGAGTTCATAGAACAGTGCTCAATGTAATATAACAAAGACATTAAGCATATATTAATAAATATATTATCCTACGTCTAAAGCGTGACTTGGATTTTCATGCAATCAACAGGTGCATATTACGAAATGGCCGTCTCTAGATTTGAATTTCTTCTTGGTTCTTGAGTTGGTTCGGTTTGTTATAAATTACAGATCTGAGGTGCCATTTTTTTTAATTTATTAAATGCATAATTCGGTTTCTACCGAAGCCTAAACATGAAATTGGAAGCCAAAATTGCAGAACTAATAAAAAAGAAAAAGATAATTAATTAATTTTGGGGTCAGACTTTTTGCGTATATTTCAAAGGAGATCACTTGTGTTTACAGGGTGGGGAATGTGTATTGCAACCAAAGAAATTTTGATTTACCAGGTCAAAGAAAAATAGTTCTTCTCATTTAATTCTATAGGCATTGCTCTTTAATTTGCCAGGTTCCTACTCAATGGGACTCCCTTTGGCATTATCTACCCTCTGAAGACGCTTAAAAAGCACTGGCCGAGGCATGAACGAAGGAGAGCTCCCTTCAGACCATCCAGGCTTTTGTGTGTTTTTGCACAAGCCTTTGACACAAGGATAGACCGTATTCAGTAGCCCATAGGATTTAAATCTGGCGATGGTTTTTAATTGTTAAACAATTGCAGGTTTGCTCATTCCAGATCGATGGGTTTGAGTTTGAGTTTTGTTTAACGGCATATCAACACCTCTGTGGGTTATTTAATGCCAAAAATGGTGGAGTTTTAGGGTATTATTTTAAATGTTCGTTTATAGTAAGAAGGTTGAATTAGTCATATTTTGATAAAATTGTTTTTAATTTTTTTTATTTTAGAAAACTGAAGATGTCTTCTAGTTTTGTATTCAAAAATGTATTGCTGGTAACATTTTTTCCTTCAAAAATGTATTATGGCAATAATTTTATTCTTTAAAAAGATGTTATGTTAATAATTTTTTTCCTTCAAAAATGTATATTTTTCTATAAAAGTCTATTTTTATGTATATATTTTTATAAAACTGTTTTTTATACATTCATAGTGGTTTGACCCCAGTTTGGGGGTTAACTATTTGCCTATAGCTGGGACCTTAACAGATGCTACCACTCCGGAACAGGGTGGACTTGAGCAGGAAAGAGGTGGTTCCATACTCCTCACAACCTCATAATCAGAGGTCTTGCTGCTGGTTGCAGTTTACCGTCATACCCAGAACCCCACATTGATGAAGATTGATTATTGTTTTACGTTGTTAATGCTTGCTGTTCAAAATATAATTATTCCAAACTATCGAAATTTGATCAGAAACCTATAAAATATAAGCAAAACATTAACAAAAACCCTAAATTCAATTAAGAGAACAGTTGTATGCTTCTTCAATTTTGCAAATAAAGCCCGTTACAAAACATATTCCCCACCTTGTATTAACTTATTGTTGACATTGGGATTTTAAAATTAAAAAAAAACTAGGTGAATATATATATATATATATATATATACATATATATATATATATATATATACATATATATATAATAATAATAATAATAATAATAATAATTATTATTAAACCGACTCTGCGTGTATTCTAATCTCAAAATTTTATAGAAGGGACTTTTTAAGACCACGAATGACCAGCAGAATCTAAATCCGTTATTGTCCTCGGCTATAAAGCTTTGGGCAAAGAGGGGGAAAAAAAAGAAAACTGCGTGGGACCGACAATACATACGGTTCCTCCCAGTAAAAAGAAAAAAAACCCTCTAACGGAACAAACAACCAGAAAAGAAAGGTGCTCGATACACACAACCGAAAAGTATTTAACTAGAAGGCAGTAACGCAGAGCAAACACACTAACAAAATAGCAAGATCGCCAAGACCTACCGCAGTTTGCACAACGGCTCGTCAGGGCCCTGACGAGCCGTTGTGCGAAACCGCGGTAGGTCTTGGCGATCTTGCTATTTTGTTAGTGTACATATATATATATATATATATATATATATATATATATATATATATATATATATATATATATATATATATATATATATATATATATATATATATATAAAATAAAGTGAAAAAATAAAAACTAATAACAGAGAAAAAAGAAATGGATAAATAAATAAATAAATAAATAAATAAAAAGAAAAGCAAAAGAAGTGGACTTCGTTATATTCGTTTACATCTAAGTACCCTTGGAAAACGCGAGTTCACTACTTTCTAAGTACCCTTGGAAAACGTGAGTTCACTACTTCCTCCCCTGCTATGGGTTAATTAGTAATACTTGTACCACGAGAAGCTTTACAATTTCAAAAAAATAAAAAAAAAATATTTTATATTATATAATTATATACAAACCATTTGGATTTCTGTTTTAAATATGTTATGGAGTAGTTTTCGCATTGAAGGTTATAATCGTGCTATGTCGGTTGCTAATCGACTTAACGCACCCAAAATATTAGGAACTTGGTAATCTTCCACTGTAAGCTGACTCCTTAGTGGGAGTGGATCTATGTTATTCCTGGCCTAAATATTTAAGCAGATATTTATTTCAATGTCTGCATATGGGTATCAATTCACTTTTTTTGTTCAATAAATTGCAGATGATTGCATCATTCTTGAAGTCATGCTATAGACGTAGGACAGTATCTAGTTTAGCATCCTTTAAACAGATTACAAACAGACAAGGTGGTACTCGAGTGGAAGAACAGCAACATGTGCATAGATGAAAGAAGAGAGTCTTATTGTGAAGAGAATACACTACTTCAAGGCACGGAATCTATTAGCAGGTTATTAATTGCCGGAGCAAGTCACGGTTATGTCCTGTGCTCTCTATATATGGCTAGTAATATAGTTAATCCACATAGTCGATAGGGAGTGTGGGATATTCCATTACAACACCTCCACCATGAGCTAATTTTCTCATGAAATTTTGCTCAATACCTTTACTTTTGGGGGTCAGGATATAATTGTTTGACTTGCTTCCTCTTCTTAGTACTTTTACACTTTATCAATTTCTGTGCTGGTAAAATTTGAGGAATGAGCGATTTTCGGGAAGCTGACACTCCCGGCACTGGTTGGGTTGGAGATACTTCCATCAATACTTGTGGAGATATGGGAACTGTTATTCCAAGTGCGTCATACATTATCTCCATTGATAATTCTTCCCTAGGCGTGACATCTTTCGTATGTCTCCGCCTTAACCAATTTAAATGTATCTTGCATTCAAATTATTTTCCTTTGAGTATGTATATCACTTTGCCAAGTCTTTTGGTGATAATTTTGTCTTCACAGAAGCTTTTTCCACCTTTATAATTTCTGAAGAAAACCCTGTCTTTTGGTTAGTAAAATTTGGTTGGAAAGTTTTCTTTTTCTATCACTCTTTTCGTTTCACTAGACAACAGCCTGTCAAACACTGATCGCAAACATCAAGCCTGAATTTGTGTTCGGATTGGGAATTGTATCCCGGGGGGAGGGGATAAACAGAGAAAGAATAATGCAAGAAATAATTCTTAACACTGAGGATATATAAATAGAGATTTATTATACCTCAGTACAATAAACCAAATACAAGTACACCCACGAACAGTTAACACGAATAACAATTATGAAGGCAATGTCTATGTATAGGACGTATGCGCCCGTCTTGAGAAGAAAGCTTCCGTCTAGTGACGTCTAACTCACGTCTAAGGTTGATGGCTGTCGACTCTCGTATAATGACGGATTCCACCAACATCTATTGAACAGGTGAAGAGGCTCATTCCTTGTTTCCTGTTTAGGATGTGGTTTCCGGTTTTCTCTTTTCCAATCTTTTCACTCTTTTTTTATTTTATTTTTTTCAATTGGAATAGACAGACTAAACTATCGCCCGGTTCACACTCCACCCACGTCTATTGAACAGGTGAAGAGGCTCATCCCTTGCTTCCTGTTTAGGATGTGGTTTCCACTTTTCTCTTTTCCAATCTTTTCACTCTTACGTAGCCCCCTGCACATCAGTGGCGTTTTCGCCTTGCTTGGGGTGATATGATTAAAAAAAAAAAAATCTCGATCACTCCCATGTAATGACGTAGATTCTCGTATAGTCACGAACACACTATCTCTCTGACGCTCACTCTCTCTAATGCTCTCTCTGTAGTTCGTTCCCGTCGCGGTCGTTTATGACCTGGGCCATACACATTGCGGGGTAGGACCAGGATATTCCTGTACAACAATATCTATCCAGAACAGGAGTAATTCTGTAAACCGCTAAAAACTTTTGTATACTTCTCTCATCTTTGAATTTTTAGTGCTCTTTTAAAAGTGTCTACAAATCTTTCTACTTGCCCGTTTGATCTCGGGTTGTAAATAGAGGCCGTAATGTGTTTTATAGACAAAGATGGGTAGGAATTCTTAATTTTTTTTTATTGGTAAACTGTGTTCCATTTTTTTTTAATCATTTCACCCCAAGCAGGGTGCAGGGGGCTACATAACTGTAAAAAAAATTAGAAAAGAGTGAGGAATACAAACTAGTTAGAAAGGAGCAATACAAATCTGAGAATGCAGGTGCGATGACAGATACATAGGTGGAGAGAAAGGGAAGGTTATACGGGGGATGGGGAGAGAGCTAGAGTCCAGTGGTTAGTAGGTGAGTATTGACTTTGCATTTAAATTTCTGTACTAACTCAAGTGTTTTGGTACACCAAAACAACTACAATGCTCGTTTAGTACATTCTTAGTATTTACGGAGATCGGATATCTACACTAGCATTTTTCCGGCCACTTGGAGAAACTATCCACGATTATAAAATGGTAATAATCATCCATTGGTAACATCGTCCAATGAACATACGTTTTAGGCCATGGCTGAATTTTCATTGGTGGTACTTTTACCGCAAGTTGACAGCATCTACATTCTTTTACCATTTTTTCAATCTCCTAGTCCAATAGGTATAACTACGCATAAATAATTTAATTCTTGACATGAATTATTAATTAAGGTCAATAGACACCTCCTAACACACTAACCCGCTCCCATTTTATCAAACACTCTTCCCATCTGCCCAACCCTCATCCTCGCTATCCTTACTCATCTCTCACCTTCCTCCTGACATTCCCTATGTATAACCACTCCTTCTCTTTACCTTCCCCTATGTAGCCCTATGCGCAATAGTGGCAGTGGAATGCCTTGCTTGGGGTGAGATGATTAAAAAAAAATGCCCGGATGATCCATATGGAATTCATTCAAGATTTTCTTTTGCAATGTATGTAGCTCTACCAACCTATTTGTAGATAATATCACTTGATCGCAGATTGAGTTTTAGATACTTTTAAATTTTTTTTTAATCAGCCATACCTGTTTCTTCATTTTTTTTAATGAATCCTTCCTTCTCACCTGAATTTTTTATATCTTCTGAAGTCACGAGTAACTCCAAAATTGTATTGCATAGTAATACTGATAATTTTTTTTCATCCCTTAAAACAGCTATCAACCTCTCTTCTAATGGTTCTACAAATTTTGGAATCAAATTAGACAAATTGTCAGTATGTCTTAGTTTTTTCGAAGGTAGGTATTCTTTCTCAAAGTTGTAGTTTAACAGCCCAGCGCTGTAACCTGTTAGCAATGTGCGTGGATATATTCTTTCTTGATCCAAAAATTGTTAACAATGTTCTATGATCCTTCTGTTGTGCAAACTTCCTTACATGGATTAATCTATGAAATTTTTAATTATGACCAGGTTTTCTTTCTCGTACTGGCTATAATCTCTTTCTACAGGAGTTCTAGAGGTATGGACTTTGTATTCCCATGTTCAAACATATGTAGAACTACCGCTCCGATCTCATAGTCGCTAGCGTCACAATGATTTCATTTTTAGGGTCAAATACGCTAGCAATAAATCTGATACCAAACACCTTTTTATTTTCTGGAAAATTTCTTCGCATCGAACCCATTGCTAAATCCGCTGCTATGAAAGTCTGTTCTCTGTGCAGAGCCCGGACGTTTTTTTCCCGCTTGAGTCTATCTTGCACAACTATAAATCTACCACCCGCCCGTGTATTGAATATTGCACATCTGGTCTGGCGGCCCTGGTATTCTCCTCGGGCTTCTTGACAAAATACAACGGAGAATCTGTAATCTGATCGATGCCGACTTAGCAGCCCGGCTGCAGTCACTCTCTCACCGGCATGATATAGCTTCCCTGGGCCTCTTCGATAAATACTTTCACGGCTTCTGCTCCGATGAACTTAGTTCACTGGTGCCCCCTAGTTATAAATTTGCACGAGATACTATATTAGCAACTAGGCGCCACCCTTTTACAGTGAAACAGATAAAATGTAACCGCTATTTCTACTCTAACAGCTTCTTTTCTCGCACTTTCCGCCTGTGGAATTCCCTTCCATATACTTGCTTCCCCGACAGCTACAATCTCCAGGAATTTAAATGTAAGGTCACACTAACTCGCATCCTTATAAATTCCTGGGGGAAAATTATACATTTAAACACGTCGACTGAAAGGTCCTCTTAATTTAAACAATTCACATTGTGAATTCACATTGCTTACATAAGCCACAGAGTCTTTATTCTCTTGTTTTACAATGTTTAGACACCGAAGTTAAGCAACGCAGAGCCTTATCAGTACTTAGATGGGTGACCGCTTGGGAATACCAGGTGCCATAAGCGTTGAGTGACGGATGTGCGTGCTTACGGCCATATCACGTTGAATACACCGGTCCTCACTCGATCACCGAAGTTAAGCAACGTTGAGCCTACTCAGTACTTAGATGGGTGACCGATTAGGAATACTAGGTGCTGTAAGCTTTTAGCGACAGATGTGCGTTTTGGTGCAGTGGATATCGGCTCGGAAAGAGAAATCGGTGAGCCGAGTTCGAATTCCAGTTGAATACCCTGCATTCACTTAAGCACTGGTATCCTTGGGAAAGGGTAGGACTTGGGGACCCTGCCATTAAAAAAAAAAAAATCCCAATGAATCTTGATACTCGAAAAGAAAAAAGTATTACAGACACAAAACTTATATAAAAACAACAATAAATTGTTGAAAGAAAAAGGTATTACCTGCAATAAATAAATAAAATTTAGTTGTCAATAAATGACCCGGCGAGGTTGATATGCCATAAAAACAAAATAACCAACCAATCAACTTTCGTAGAACATCCCTGACAAAATCTTTATTGTCTCCTCAAACGAGATTTCCTCCGGCTTTTTAGTTAAAATTAGGAAGCAACTGAAATGTGGTTCTACAGAAGGATGCTGCGAATATCATGGATCGAGCATGTGAGCAATGATGAGGTCTTGGAAAGGATGGAAACAAAAAGGAAATTAATACAGAGCATCAGGAAGAGACAGCTGAAGTTCCTGGGACACGCAATGAGGAAGGAGGGCTTAGAGAATCTGATACTAACAGGCCAGATAGAGGGAATAAGAGACAGGGGGGAAAGCAGCGGATAACATATTTGAGGGGTCTGATCAGGTGGATGACGGAACGATGATTGCATGGTGTAACAGGAGAAGGCGTGCTAAGAGCCACCAAGAATAGGGAGATGTGAAAAGCCATGATCGCCTACGTCCTGAAGGGACATGGCACATAGAAAAAGAAGGTTCGTCTACTGAGTGCTCTACTCTGAACCTAATTTTTAGACTAACAAGTAATTTCCTCATCTTCGGACCATTGTTTCGTACCTACAAAAATAGGCAGGAAAAGTTACTCCAGTGTCTGAATCATACTTGAATTCTGATAAAGAATTCCATATTCCTTCAGGGGAAAAATCTATATCCCCGTCCTTCTTTTGTTTTAGAAATTAAGGTTTCGTACAATACTGGATGTGCGTTGTGGTGCAGTAAATATCGGCTCGCAACGAGAAATCGGGGAGCCGAGTTCGAATTCCAGTTGAATTCATTGCATTCACTTGCGCACATATACCCTTGGGAAAGGTATTAATCTGTCTCTTCCCTCCAGTTATGGGTTAAATAATACAACGGATTGAGTTCTATAGCCTTGGCTGGCAACCAATCTACCACAGACAGCAATGGCAACCTACTGCGGGATAATCATCTGCCCAGTCAGTCATGTCTCTTTCGAGACATGATCGTCCAAAGAGTGTATCACGTATGGCACTTAACTGACTGAATGAAAATAATAGTTTGAAATCTAAATAAAGCTTCTATTGGGCATAGACTTGCTTCCCCGACAGCTATAATCTCCAGGAATTTAAATGTAAGGTTAATAGACATCTATCTCACTAACTCGTATCCATTCTCTCAAACATTCTTCCCATCTACCCAACCCCCATCCTCGGTATCCTCATCCGTCTACCACCCTCCTTCCGACATTTCCTATAACTAACCACACTTTCTCATCACTTTCCCCTATGTAACCCCCTGCGCAATAGTGGTAGTGAAATGCCTTTCTTGGGGTGAAATGATTAAAAAAAAATTCTTTAGACCAAATCCATTTTGTACCCACATAAAATGTGGGCATAAATTTGGGGATCTGCTTTCTTTTGTTATGAAGTAATAAACTGATCCCCCACTAATTAGCAATTATTAATACAATCCGTTTCTTCTCTCTTCAGCTATAGTTCAAATAGCAGGATAGAAAATTTTCTGCCTTGTCAGTTATATCACTTTGGAGACATGATCTCCCAAAGATGTATCACGTATGGCACTTAACTGACTGAATGTAGATAATACTTGGAAACATTTTAATGCTTCTACTGGGCATAAAGAGGGGGATCAGTTTTGTATTGTTATGAAGTAATAAACTGATCCCCCAATAATTACTAATTATTAATACAATCCGTCTCTTCTCCCTTCAGCTATAGTTTAAATAGCAGGATAGAAAATCTTCTGCCAAGTCAGTCATGTCTCTTTCGAGACATGATCGCCAAAAGCGTGTATCACGTATGGCACTTAACTGACTGAATGAACATAATATGTGGAAACATAAGTAAAGCTTCTACAGAGCATCAAGTGGGGGATCGGTTTTCTATTGTTGTTAAGTAATAAACTTATCCCCCACTAATTACTAATTATTAATACAATCCGTTTCTTCTCCCTTCAGATATAGTTTAAATAGCAGGATAGAAAATCTTCTGCCTATCAGGCATGTCTTTTTCGAGACATGATCGCCCCAAGCGTGTATCATGTATGGTAATTTACTGACTGAAAATAGCTTTGAATCTTCTGTCCGGTGTTTTCGTAATTGCATCAATTCATGTTGAAAATTTTTTGTTATTTTTTAAAATCTTTCTTATTGCTGCAACAACTATTGCTGCAACAGTTGTTGCTGCTGCTGTTGTAACTGCAATCTAACTGCAATGCTTTAGCGAATTCAGCCAGTTGTTCCATTTTTGTTGAGTAATTTCACTGAGTAATTTGAAGGTAAGTTGATTAAATCCGTAATTACTACAAATAATGTCCAGGGGTCTTTCAGGCTGTGAGTTGAGACCGTATCACTCGTCGCCATTGTTGAAACCTTTAAAGAGCCAACAGACAAATTGGTAAAAGAACAACAACACAAGCATAACTGAAAGAAGAGAATGCACAGGGAATCTGGTGACAGGCTAGTCATCGCCAAAGCAAGTCACAAGTATTACCTGTGCTCACTGTATATGGGTACTAATATAGTCAATCCACGTCTGCGATAAGGAAAAAAAAAATATATATATATATATATATATATATACGTAAAAAAATCACAAGATCGCCAAAACCTACCGCGGTTTCACACAACGGCTCGTCAGTTGTGTGAAACCGCGGTAGGTTTTGGCGATCTTGTGATTTTTTTACGTGTCTTTGCTCTACATTGCTTCCTCTTTGTTATTCCGCTTTGGTTAGTTCTGTATCGAGCACTTTTTCTTTCTTTGTGGTTGGTTCCGTTTGGGGTTTTTTTTTCTTTACTACGGGATATTGTATGTATTGTCTGTATTCCGCAGTTTTCTTTTTTTTTCCCCTCTTGTCCAACGCCTTATAGCGACGGACAATAACGGAGTTAGATTCTGCCTGTTATTTGTTGTCCTCAAAGTTTATTTTCGTATAATTTTAGGATTTAGATACTTACAGAGTCGGTCTTGTTATTATATATATATATATATATAAACTTATCTATAAATAGAACTTTGTCTCTGTGTATGTATGTGAGTATGTCTGTGTGTGTGTGTCCGTTACCTATAGACTCCGTGTGTGTGTGTGTGCCTGTGTGTGTCCGTTACCTATAGACTGAACCGATTTTCTTGATGTTTTACACAGTAGTACTATAAGCGTCTGTGAGTGTTCTTAGCTAGGTTTTGTGTCGAGGTACCCCCGATAAATATCGAAAATCGAAAAAATCGGGTTATAGAAGGAGTGTCCGATTTTAATCAAATTTGATACGCTCATAGACAAAGACATAAGAAACGATATTCAGAAATTTCAAGTCTGCAGTTCTTACAATAGTGCAGAAAATCGATAATATATATATATATAAGGCAAGATGTTTGTGTGTGTGTCTGTGTATCTGCCTGTATGTCTGTATTTTTTCAGCCCTTTTATTTTAGTTTTGGCTTCGGGTTTGGCTCTAAGTAGGTATAATTGTAATTCTTAGTCTCAGCCATGATACCATTTACTCAGAGGACTTATTTAGCCATCAAATTTCATTTTTCGACGAAAAAACTTATTTGCTATCGATACCAGGTGAATCAAAATTTGACTTACATCCATTCATTTTTCTTTCAGTCTACGGTTTCACTTTAACTAGAAACAACTATTGCTTTTTAGTCTTTCGTGCCAACGTCCAAAGAGTCTGAGCTCCAGTAACATGGATTAGTTTTAAAACTTTCATTACACCCGAGCAACGCCGGGCTATACTACTAGTATATATGTATATATTGAAAAGAGAACACAACACATAATTAAACGGTTATAGATACTGAATTTATTTAGGAAATGTAAAGAAAGTGCCTCATTCAGTACGTTCATTCATCAATGGTTAGAACGAGGCACTTGTAAAAGATTTTCCTTACACTGCTGAAATAGATTCTGTATTTATAACCGCTTAACGATGTGTTGAATTTTCTTTTCAATATATTTGCTCTGGATAATATCCATTGAGCTCTCTATTTTTTATCTAATTGAAAATTTATATTAATTAAATAAAATATTTTGGATTATTTTCTCTCTCTTCACGTATTGGGTTTCTTATATATATATATATATACATATACATATATATATATATATATATATATATATATATATATATATATAGGTACGTGAATTAATAAATAAATATATATATATATATGAGAAAAGACACGTGAATAATATTCAGGTGTTAATAAAGCAGTGGTAAATGTAATATGAACAGAGATACTTTATATGTAGATTAATAAATATATATAGTGTTTTACGTCTACGGCACGACTTGGGGTTTAATGCGTAATGCAATCATCAGGTGCATCTTAGAAACTGACACTGTAATAGATTTGAATTGCAAAATTATCCTTGAAAGACCTTCCACATTCACTAAGCAGGTCTTAGGTTTATATCAATGAAAGAACACATCCGAGAAAATTGATTCTTTCATAAAAATAAAAAGTAAAATGAATGTACTTTCATTCCGTTTGATATTAGTGACATCAATCCGTCAATATCCGAATAAACTCCCAACTGCAACCTTAAATTTAGATAAATATTACTACCTCATCAGTGACTCAGACATGAACATCATTAAAAAAAAATCCCAAAACTCTATATCATTTTAAGATGAATGGTTGTGGACTAATAAAACAACCTTAATTTCTGCATTTCTTTGGGAGCGTACGATTCTGCAGAGGCCTGTGATTTGGTTGGACGCGTTTTGTTCAGGAATCTTACCGACATCTTCGATTTATGTAATGCCAGACTTTACCTAGACGACAGATTGATAATCCATCCGGAAACCTAGTCCACAAAAAACGGACAGACTTAGAAAGAATCTAATCAAATTTGTCAATATATATATAATCAAATCTGTCTTTTAAATAAAATTAATATAGTTTATAAAAATATATTATATGATTTAGTTTATAGTTTTACATAAAAATATAAATATAAAAAATAAATTTGATTATATTATGCTTTACAATATTTGTTGTATTGAGTACTTTTTTAAAAAAGTAAATGCCGGAGAACTCAGAATTCTGAAACAGTTGGTTCTCTTCACCTAAATTTATATATATATATATATATATATATATATATATATATATATATATATATATATATCCGAGTGAATACAGAACGGAGAATTCTTTCCACATCTAAAACATTAATTTAAAACAGTGCTCGATACATAATTTTCTATATAGAGCTGTGAATATTTATTATAAATTATATTTTAGAACATGTACTTAACTTCTCTATATATAATCGCTACGAAGACGCGTCCGTTTCTGCATCGGAGTACCGATGCTTCGTCAGGCGATGTGGTACTGGGAATCCTTTTCATTTTCATTGATGTAGTTTTGTTAGGGGTATTGGCTGGTGGAGGGTTTGATATTGTGATATTTCGTTGACAGTTGGAATGTTTTTGTGGGGAGTGTTAGTGTGTGTGTTGGTGCGTGTTAGCAAGATAATGGAGTCAGTCTGTGACCCGTTGGAATTTATTAGTTGGTGCGGATATGTTTTTTGGTTTATTTTTATTTTTGCAGAGTCTTTACAATCGGTGTAAGTTTGCATGTTTAATCTTAATATTCAGTTTAGAGATTGTGTTTTTGTCTTACATTTTTAATTTTTGATTTTTATATCATTGTTTGGGAATCGCTTTCTCTATTCAATTTTTAATTTTAAATCTTTGATTTTTAATTAGATCATTTTTTGGAAATCATTTTCACTATTAAATTTGTAAGTTTTAATTTTTATTCTCATATAAATTTTTATTCCCCAGCCAATACCCCTAACAAAATGAAATAAATAAAAATGAAAAGGATTCCCAGTACCACATCGCCTGACGAAGCATCGGTACTCGGATGCAGAAACGGACGCGCTTTCATAGCGATTATATATAAAGAAGTTATATACATGTTCTAAAATATAATTTATAATATATATATATATATATATATACATGGCATGCAGCATTTTCTCTTTCCGGTGCTCCACAAAGAGACTCACTTTAGGAGATAACTGTTATTAAGATAGATAGATAGATAGATAGATAGATAGATAGATAGATAGATATAAACAGGCTTAGATAGATAGATAGATAGATAGATAGATAGATAGATAGATAGATAGATAGATAGATAGATAGATATAAACAGTGTTTAGATAGATAGATAGATAGATAGATAGATAGATAGATAGATAGATAGATGTGAACAGATTCTTGATAGATAGATAGATAGATAGATAGATAGATAGATAGATAGATAGATAGATAGATAGATGTGAACAGATTCTTGATAGATAGATAGATAGATAGATAGATAGATAGATAGATAGATAGATAGATGTGAACAGATAGATAGATAGATAGATAGATAGATAGATAGATGTAAATAGGTTTTGATAGATAGATAGATAGATAGATAGATAGATAGATAGATAGATAGATGTGAACAGACTTTGATAGATAGATAGATAGATAGATAGATAGATAGATAGATAGATAGATAGATAGATAGATAGATGTGAACAGGTTTTTGATAGATAGATAGATAGATAGATAGATAGATAGATAGATAGATAGATAGATAGATAGATAGATGTGAACAGGTTTTTGATAGATAGATAGATAGATAGATAGATAGATGTGAACAGATAGATAGATAGATAGATAGATAGATAGATAGATAGATAGATAGATGTGAACAGGCTTTTGATAGATAGATAGATAGATAGATAGATAGATAGATAGATAGATAGATGTGAACAGGCTTTGATAGATAGATAGATAGATAGATAGATAGATAGATAGATAGATAGATGTGAAATAGACTTTGATAGATAGATAGATAGATAGATAGATAGATAGATAGATGTGAACAGGCTTTGATAGATAGATAGATAGATAGATAGATAGATAGATAGATAGATAGATAGATAGATAGATGTGAACAGACTTTGATAGATAGATAGATAGATAGATAGATAGATAGATAGATAGATAGAATAGATAGATAGATAGATAGATAGATAGATAGATAGATAGATAGATAGATAGATAGATAGATAGATAGATAACGAATCTTTTAATTCGCTCCTCCGTGTTCTTTTGAACGGTGACATAGGTTTATTTCCTGTTATCTGTTTAGCATTGGGATTCCGGTTCCTTTTAAAGATTTCATTTTTTTTTTCATTCCTAGAAGCAACCTTGCGTTTTAATAGCATTATATCACCTAGATTTGGGTAAATTGAGTAAGATGACACGGAAATAGATTATGCTTTTGGTGATTATCAGAGATGGCAACAATAGCGTCGCTGAATATTGACAATTCATCTAAAAATCGGAGAAAAACATTTAAGATGCAGTTCGTCGAAAAGATTCGTTGTTTGTTAGCAACAACGTATGTCGAATTTTGAAGTGTTCTCTACCAGGGTTCAGACGTATCCTGGGATCCATATTGCATTACTCGGTGTCGACACAAAAAATATAAATTAAATTGAGAGTTCACAATAATATTTTAGCAGACTACATAAAAAATTTCACTTTATAAAATTCATTAGCAAACGAGAATTGGAAATTCTATAGTAATTTGTGTAATATCTATCTAAACTTATTTATAAATTGAACTTTATCTGTGTGTGTGTCTGTCTGTGTGTGTGTCTGTCTGTGTGTGTGTCTGTCTGTGTGTGTGTGTGTGTGTGTGTGTGTGTGTGTGTGTGTGTGTGTGTGTGTGTGTGTGTGTGTCCGTTACCTAAAGATTCCGAAACGGCTGAACCGATTTTCTTGAAGATTTACACAGTTGTACTACAAGCGTCCTCGAGTGTTCTTAGCTAGGTTTTGTGTCCAGGTACCTCCGATAAATATCGAAAATCGAAGAAATCGAGTTATAGGAGTGTCCGATTTTAATCAAATTTGATACACTCATAGACAAAGACATAAGAAACGATATTCAGAAATTTCAAGGCTGCAGTTCTTACAATAGTGCAGAAAATCGATAATATATATATATATATATATATAAAACGCAAGATGTTTGTGTGTGTGTCTGTTTATCTGCTTGTATGTCTGTATTTTTTTCAGCCCCTTTATTCTAGTTTTTGCTTCGGGTTTGGCTCTAAGTAGGTATAATTATAGTTGTTTGTCTCAGCCATGATACCATTTACTCAGAGGACTTATTTAGCCTTCAAAGTTCATTTTACGACGAAAAAACTTATTTGATATCAACAACAGGAAATCAAAATGAGCAAATTGATCACCGTGTGTAAGTGGAGTCCATTCCCACCGCCAGACATCGCTTTGTGGAGACTTTTTTAAAATATGCTGGTGTCATTTGAATCCTTTCTAAAAAATTTTTCACAGGTTTGGCCAAATTACCTGCAGCCAAATATAAATATTTTAAAACTAAAATTTAAAATATTCTTTTCATTTTAACAACTAATTCTAACTGTTTTATTTATTTTTAATGTATATTTAAAGTTAAATAAAAACAAAAATAATATACTCCATCGGAAGTGCCGTCCCTAACTTGGTGCCGCCTTGGGACACCGCCCCATCGACCCTCCCCAATACACTCCACTGGATGCTGCTGAATATAACTCTTTGAGTAGCATCAATCCCAGGGATGTTTGTCTGAATTTGCACTTTTTTTTATTATTAATTGCTCACATATTTTAATTTTGTTTATTATGATTTATTTTACTGAGGTACCTCTACTAAATTATTGAAAAAAAAAAAGAAGCATAGTATAAATAAAAAGACTCCAAAATGAATAGAACTGGCCTGATTCATTACAATTTTTATTTTATTATTAAAAATAAGAATCCAAGTATTTTATAACTATTTTTTTAAAAAAATGAATCCCTTCTAACACGTTTGAAATTTGTTTCGATTTTAGTTCGCGGGTAACCAAATTGTTACAAGAGCTTCAAATGGAAAACGTAATATTAAATAACTCAGTTTTTATTTTTTTATTTTTTTCCGGTGAAAAACACATTAATTTGGAAATTCTTGCAATAATCAAATATTACTCGGATTTTAATGAAACTTTCAAGACTTATTCAAAAATGAATGAAATTATTTGTGAAATTATCATTTTTTAAAAATCTTAGTAAAAATTTTTTTTTACATCTGTTACCCCCACTCCACGTAAATTCATCAAATTTTAAGAAATTAAATTTTCTTGCGAAAATTAATTTTATTAGTTAAACGCAGGATTCATTGAAAAATGTAAATCATCTATTCACTTTTTGAGGCATTTTGTCTTTATTTCCGCAAATCTGCTTCTAATAGTAAAATACAAAACGCAATAAGACTAAAAAAAGTTTATTTAATAAGCTTTTAATAAAAAAAATAATAATATATTAAGAACATTATAGCCTGAAGAAAAAAAAATTCGATTAATAATGAAATTTAAAAAGAATTGTTTTCATTTTATTTAATTATAATAACATAAAGTTTCAAAAATATTTTTAAATACTTCAAACATTTGTTGTGTTTATTTTGTATATTTATTAATTTAAGATTATATTTAGTAATCGAAAATTGAAAAGTTTAATACGATTCGGGCCTTCGTATTTTTAAAATTATTTTTTATATTCATTTTTCGTATAGTAATTTTCATGTGTACATAAAAAATCAAATGTTTCATGGTTTCTGCCCCTTACAGGAAAAAATTGTAAAATTATGTCACTTGTGATCGCTATACATTTATCTTATCTCTCAATCTGTCAACAGATTTCAAATGCGGTAGAAAGGTTAGGAAGTTCATCTCTGTTTTTAAGAAAAAGTTTATACTAAATTTCATGCTATAAATAAGTTATACTTCAATTTTTAAAATCTTTCAATTTTTTGGCCATTTTTAAGCGATCGGTAAACTTGTAAATAAAATTTAATTTTCGATTTTAAAAATCTTATGAAAATCAAATATACATCTGTGACACATTCTTTTTGGAAACTTAGCAAATGTAATGTTAAATTAATCTAATTTACACAGGTATTACTTGTTTATATCATGGAATTTGGAATAAAACTATGTCTTAAACACAGAGTTCAACTTTCTCACCGTATGAATTTTGACAGATGCGAGATAAGTATATGGTGATTACAAGTGACATAGTTGTACAACTTTTTCCTATAAGGGGGAGAAACTCTGAAACATAGGACCTTTTAATTCACACGTAGAAATTACCATTCAGAAAAAAATTTCAAATACACAAAGAAAGAAAAACATTAAAAATTATTCTACAAATGCAAAGTTACGAAGATATTAATTAAACTTTCTAATTTTAGATTAGTAAATATAATCTACGCTTAATAAGTTTTAAAATAACACCAACAAATCTTTGAAATATTTTAAAAATATTTTTGAAGCTTTATAAATTTGAAGCTTTATAGATTATCATAATTTAAAAAGAAATTCAAACAATTCTTTGAAAATTTAATTATTTATTGAAAAACGTCTTTCTTCAGACTATAAAGACCTTAATTTATATTATTTATTCAAGCAATTAAACTCTTATCAAATTAAATAATGTCATAGTTATATTACATTTTTAATTTTACTATTGAGAGCAGATTTTCGGAAATAAAGGCAAAATGTTTCAAAAAATAATAGATGATTTACATTCCCCATTGAGTCCTGCCTTTAACTAATAAAACTAATTGCCGCGAAAAAAATTTAATTTTTTAAAATTTCAATAATTTACGTGGAGGGAGAGTAACAGATGTAAAAAAATATTTTTAATAATATTTTTTTAAAATAATAATTTCAAAAATATTTTCATTATGAATAAGTCTTGAAAGTTTCATTAAAATCCGACAATTATTTGATTTTTTGCTAGAATTTACAAATTAATGTGTTTTGCCAGCGGAAAAAAAAATGAGTTACGTAATATTACGTTTTCCATTGCAAACTCTCGTGACGACTTGGTTACCCGCAAACGAAAATAAAAACAAGATTTTTTACCAAAATTTCGAACGTGTTAAAAGGAATTTAAAAATTTTTTGAACAATTAAAAAATACTTTCATCTTTTCTCTTAATAATACTATAAACATTTTGATGAAAAAGTTCGTTATTATTAAGATTGGGGCCTTTTTTTTATCATACTAGATTGTTTTTTCACGATTTAATGAAGATACCTATATTAAATTGGTTCCAAAATGCAATATATTTTTTTAAAAATCATATCGCCCCAAGCAAGGAATTATACTGCCACTGTTTTGCAGGGGGTTACATAGGAGGAAAGTTATGAGAAAGAGTGACAAATTATAAGGGGTGTCAGGAAGTGGGTAAGCGAAGGATAAGAATATTGATGAGAGTACAGAGGACGGAGAAAGGAGCATGAGAGAAATTTATGAGAAAGAGTAGCAGGTTATAGGGGGTGTCAGGAAGTGGGTAAGAGAAGGATGAGAATACTGATGAGAGTGGGGTGGACGGAGAAAGGAGCATGTGAGAAAGTTATGAGAAAGAGTAACAGGTTATGAGGTAGTCAGGAAGTGGGTAAGAGAAGGATGAGAGCGGAGTGGACGGAGAAAGGAGCATGAGAGAGAGGATGCAGGTTAGTGAGATAAGAGATGACTATTGACTTTACATTTAAATTCTTGGAGATTGTAGCTGTCGGGGAAGCAAGAAATTGGAAGGGAATTCCACAGGCGGGAAGTGCGAGAAAATAAGCTGATGAAGTAGAATTTGCGTTTACAATTTATTGGTTTCATAATAAAAGGGTGGGACCTAGTTGCCAAACTTTTGGCTCGAGTAAATCCATATAGAGAGGGCACCAGTGAGTTTAGTTTATCGAAGCAGAAGCCGTGAAAGCATTTGTAGAAGAGACACAGGGAAGCCACATTGCTCCGGTGAGAAAGTGACTGTGTCCCAGCTGCCAAGTCGAGATCGATCACATTACAGATTTTCCGCTGGATTTTGTCAAGGGCATCTAGGTGGATAGCTGGAGCACCCGACCAGGGCGGATTGTAGATTTATATATTTGCAGGTTTGTTTCAAACGGGCAAAACTTCCTGACACAACACATAGAACCGACTTTCTTAACAGCGGATTTAGCTATGGATTCAATATAGTCATTCAACTTGAGGTCTGTTGTGAGAGTTAAGCCGAGTAGGCGCAGTGTTTTGCTTTCAGGGAGACTAGCCTGATCCATGCTAATGGGGAGTGGGAGTGATTGCCTGTGGTGGTTCACAGATAGAAGCTTCGTTTTGGAAGCATTAAAATTCACGAGCTATTTCTTACCCCAGTCTGCACATGAGATTGAAGGTCCTTTTAAGCTCAGCAGCGAGGTTTGCTTTGTCAGCCTCGGCAGATTCATTAGTCATATTTGACAACATATTCACATTTGTTTTACATCTATAGCGGGCATCTCTTATTCCTTTTCTAGTTGTAGTAGGATTCCGTAGCAGGTTAACGGAATTTGGCCTTGTGGGATGATAGCCCATTATAATTCATAAAATGATTATAAATTCAAGAAAGGCAATTTTGAGTATAAAATAACATTTATACATATATCAGTCAGCTAAGTGCCATACTTAAACACGCTTGAGCGATCATGTCTCGAAAGAGACATGACTGACTGGGCAGAAGATTATCCCGCAGTAGGTTGCCATTGCTTTCTGCAGTAGACTGGTTGCTAGCCAAGGCTATAGAACCCAATCTGTCCTGTTATTTAACCCATAACTGGAAGGAAGAGACGGATTAATACCTTTCCCATGGTTATTTGCGCGTAAGTGAATGCAATGAATTCAACTGGAATTCGAACTCGGCTCTCCGATTTCTTGTTCCGAGCCGATATCCACTGCACCACTACGCACATCCTATACATATATACATTTCAATTAATGTTTTACAAAATAAGTAATGCTTGAAATAAAAGTCCAACGGAGGTAAAAAAAAAGTTCATGGAAAATAATGATGAGCTGAAAGTGATAAAAGAATGTTCATTTAGGAGTTGCCGTTTCTAAGGTCAGTAGCTCAGCAAGTTGGTTTGGGTGGAATGTCTTTTAAAAGGTCGGTTAGTACTTTTGAAACCAAGGAAAGAAAAGAGGTCAGAATAGTAGCCACTCGACTCAAGTCAAGGGGATATCAATTACATTCTTTTCCTCCAGTCCTGACTGTCTGACGAAGCGTTTGTGTCTTCACATTTTATATCCGCATTTTGGATCAAAACGCAGCTAGTTTCGAATTTCATCCTTGTATTTGATTCTGGGTTTCCCATTGGCTGGTAAATAAAATTCGCGAAGGCTCGCGAAATGGTAATTTGATATTTGATTAATTTTTATTTTTCAACCGGAACATCTGCGCGGACTCGGATGCGCACGACGATTTTTATTCATTTGCCTTGTAGTTGTGAGAGAGCACACATCCGGTTCATTGCTTTTGTTCGGTCGGTATCACCACACATCTTTTTTTTTTAACGACCATAATTTCTTTTGGGAAAATTTTTCTTTTAACTTGAGTTTATCTCATTCTCTTCCTTGTTTACGACATTCTAGAAATGGTAACAAGGTAAAGTGGTATCTCTCAAATGTTCCTCAATTTACAACTAAAATTTATTTTAGTAGATGTCTTTAAATGACAAATTTGCAAATTATTATTTAAAAGAATATGACAAATAAATTTATATATTAATCTGATTTCTCACTCGGTAAGTATATATTTTTTTTAAATAAATCGATGAATACAATGATGAAAACAATATTTTATGGTATTTGTCTATATTGATGAGATGCGGTAGTATTTACAGTATTTACATTGTTCAGACTCCTCTTTGTTGCCATTTGTACGACGTTTCGGCCTTTGTACGCACCGACCTTCTTCAGGTGCTAGGAATTTCGAACTGAATCACTTTATTTGTCTATATTTCTGCGATGAGGTAGTATTTACAGTATTTACTTTATTCGGGCTATTGTTCTCATTTTTGTTGCCATTTGTACGACGATTCGGCCGTTGTTTGCTCCGGCCTTCTTCAGGTGCTATATTTCTGAGATGAGGTAGTATTCACAGTATTACGATCACTGGGGTATATGAACTCCTTTCTTTGCAGCAAGTCCCAATTGGAATCATTGTTAGTCTCTCTGTAACCCTTAAGGATACATGGCTCAGTGGATATAAACGTTGGTTAGTACCTGACATGACTCTTAGTTTGGTGAGTTCAATACTAGGCTACAGCAGTGGTGAACAAATAACTTGCAGGGTTAGAGGAAGATAACTCATGACATCCAATCGAGGCTTCCCGCAAGGAATGGAGTTCATATACTCCAGTGATCGTAATAATGGTTTCTGTTCGAAATTCCCAGCACTTCAAGTAGACCGGAGCGTACAACGGCAGAAACGTCGTACAAATGGCAATAAAGATGAGGACAATAGTCCGAATAATGTAAATACTGTAAATGCTACCTCATCTTAAAAATATAGACAAATAGAATGATCTATTATTAAACGTCGTACAAATGGCAACAAAGATGAGGACAATATTCCGAATAATGTAAATACTGTAAATACTACCTCATCTTAAAAATATAGACAAATAGAATGATCTATTATTAAACGTCGTACAAATGGCAACAAAGATGAGGACAATAGTCCGAATAATGTAAATACTGTAAATACTACCTCATCTTAAAAATATAGACAAATAGAATGATCTATTATTAAACGTCGTACAAATGGCAACAAAGATGAGGACTATAGTCCGAATAATGTAAATACTGTAAATACTACCTCATCTTAAAAATATAGACAAATAGAATGATCTATTATTAAACGTCGTACAAATGGCAACAAAGATGAGGACAATAGTCCGAATAATGTAAATACTGTAAATATTTTATGGCTTTTCATGTGCCTGAAACAAGCAGTTAATGATATTTATTTTCGTAAAAATACAAAAAGTGTGGCACAAGGACAAAAAAATGATGATGAGGAAAGGTTGGTTTTTCTCTGTCTCAAGATAACTTAGCCAGCCACAATCGCTGATCCAAGCAAACTATACAATATTCCTTGCATCAAAACATTACATTCTTACTTACAATTTTTACTACAAACCCGATAATACCTCAAAGATTCTAAACAAACAGAACTAATATTAAATACAATTGAATTCGTTGTATTTACTTACGCGCAAATACCCTTGAGAAAGTCACTAATCCGTCTCTTCTTTCCACAGTTATGAGTTAAATACAGGGCAGATTAGGTTTTATAGCCTTGGTTGGCAACCAGTCTACCGCGGAATGTAACGGCAACCTACTGCTGAAAAATATTCTCCCTAGTCAGTCATGTCTCTTTTGAGACAAGCGACTGACTTAACTGACTAACATTTAAACAGTTAAAGTCCCTTAATTTTTAAATTCATTTATTTTTCACATATTTTAAAATTGTTTATTATGAGTTATCAATTGATATCAAATAGGATATGCTTTTTTTTTCCATCGAATTGTTAAGGGAGTCAACAACAAAAAATTATGAGTGAAAGTTGTCTATACTTAAAAAATAAAAGATTGAGAACCAAGGTCGTAAGCAAAAAAAAAAAAAAAAAAAAAGACATAAATGAAAACGAGTCTAACCGAAAACAGGCAACTGATCTCCAAAATTAAGACAAAATCTGTCTATTTTTTATTGTACAGAGGTTTTAATCAGTAAATCTACTGAGATTAAATATTAGTGTCAATAGATTTACTGATTAAAACGACCTTTTCTGTTTAATTTCGACTGTTCCAGTAACCGTTTTCTGAATAATTTTTTATCTTTTTATTCTCTTTGGGAAAGTCATTTCGCTAAAAATAAGTCGCTTTTTTTTCTGTTTTTTTTTTCGTTTTTTTTCGTTTTATTTATTTATTTATTTGTTATCTATCCTTGTTCACATTTTTTTTTTTTGTTTTTAACTTTCCTTTGCTTTTATCTACTCTGCTTATTTGGTTAAATCTCAACTCGCATTTTTTTTAATTTGCTTCTTTCCTCAAACTTTTTTTTTTCGTTTTTTTTTGTTTTTTTTTTGCAATTTAAGAATACCCTCCATTAAAAAGCAAATCTATTCAGGTCACTAATTGTAAGTATGGAGATTATTTCTCTTATTTTTTTATTTTTTTTTTTAAGTTTTTTTTTTGTGCAAGAAGCTATTTTGTAGAACTGATTTCAATCATTTGCAACCAAGCCATCTTGCCACAAACACACTTCTGTACATCGTCGTTAAAATCTAATTAAGCCCCCATTTATTTCCTAACGGGAGCTAAATTTCCACGCAGGAGACATTACTTGCCTTTCCTTGTTTCTCTCCCTCTCTCTCTCTCTCTCTCTCTCTCTCTCTCTCACTCACACACACACACACACCTTAATGACTTTCAAGAACTACTATTCCGGATCATCAGTGAAAGTGGTCCCCAAACCATACTTGAACTATACCACCTCCTATTCACATCCATATAACCAGATAATCGATTCAATCATCTCTTAAAATCAAATTCAGTATTCGCTGGATCTGACCCAAAGGAATACCCTTGAAACAGTGCGCCGCTCCTTTGTTAATACGATTGCGTCAATGTGATCTATGTCGTCTGGAAATTAGGAGAATACGTTTCAGTGTTGGATATTTTACAGACTAGTGAGTATAATAGATAAGTTATAAGGATTATCGTCATTCTTGGAATATATTTATTATTATACCAGCAGTATAGCCCGGCGTTGCTCGGGTGTAATGAAAGATTTAAAACTAATCCATGCTCCAGGAGCTCAGACTCAGCCTAAAGAATATTTGAAATAATAAAATAACTGCGACAATTTACAAATCGCACCTAATATATATATATATATATATATATATATATATATATTAGGTGCGATTTGTAAATTGTCGCATTATTATATATATATATATATATACTAGAAGTATAGCCCGGCGTTGCTCGGGTGTAATGAAAGCTTTAAAACTAATCCATGCTCCAGGAGCTCAGACTCAGCCTAAAGAATATTTGAAATAATTAAATAACTGCGACAATTTACAAATCGCACCTAATATATATATATATATATATATATATATATATATATATATATATATATTTATAAATTAGGTGCGATTTGTAAATTATATATATATATATATATATATACTAGAAGTATAGCCCGGCGTTGCTCGGGTGTAATGAAAGCTTTAAAACTAATCCATGGTTCTGGAGCTCAGACTCTTTGGACATTGGCACGAAACACTAAAAAGCAAGAGTTGTTTCCAGTTAAAGCCCGTAGATTGAAAGAAAAATGAATGGATGTAAGTCAAGTTTGGATTTACTGGCATCGATATCAAATAAGTTTTTTCGCTGTAAACTGAATTTTGAAGGCGAAATAAGTCCTCTGAGTAAATGGCATCATGGCTGAGACTAAGAACTACAATTATACCTACTTTGAGCCAAACCCGAACTAAAATAAAAGAGCTGAAAAAATACAGATACAGGCAGATAAACAGACACACACACAAACATCTTGCCTTATATATATATATATATATATATATATATATATATATATATTATCGATTTTCTACACTATTGTAAGAACTGCAACCTTGAAACTTCTGAATATCGCTTTTTATGTCTTTGTCTATGAGTGTATGAAATTTGATTAAAATCGGACCACTCCTTCTATAACCCGATTTTTTCGATTATCGATTTTTGATATTTATCGGGGATACCTCGACACAAAACCTAGCGAAGAGCACTCGTAGACGCTTATAGTACAACTGTGTAAGTTTTCAAGAAAATCGGTTCAGTCGTTTCGAAGTCTATAGGTAACGGACACACACATACACACACATACACACACAAAGTTCCATTTATAAATTAGTTTAGATTATATTTTTTAATTTAATTTCTTTCTTCATCTCTTTCCTTTTTTCTATGAAACAAAAGTCAAGATATGAATAGCTAAAGGAACATTTTTGGTACATCAAAGGTAACAAGATATAGATCTTCTTCTATGTACTTTGTCCCTTCAGGACGTAGGCGATCATGGCTATCTACGTCGCCCTATCCCTGGTGGCTCTTAGTACGCTTTCTCCTGCTGCGTCTCTCAGCCCCCGTTCTGTCATCCACCTGCTCAGGCTCTTCAAATATGTTATCCACTGCTTTCCTCGGTCTCTTTTTTCCTCTATCTGGCCTGTTAGTATCAGGTTCTCCAAGCCTCCTTCCTCATTGCATGTACCAGGAATTTCATTTGTCTCTTCCTGATGCGCAATATTAATTTCCTTTTTGTTTCTATAATTTCCAAAACCTCGTCATTGCTCACATGCTCGGTCCACGATATCCGCAGTATCCTTCTGTAGAACCACATTTCAGCGCTTCAAGTTTTCCCTTCATCTGTGTTGATATTGTCCAACATTCAATGCCATATTGAAGAACTGACATTACATAGCAATCTAGTACTCTCTTCTTTGTTTCTAGTGAAAGTTTCCTGTGTCTTAATACTTTACTCAGCTTCTGGAATGCGTCTTTCGCCATGCCAATTCGCATTTGAATCTCTCTGTCGCACTTTCCGTCTTCAGTTAGACCATTTTCCAGATATTTAAATTTTCGTAACTGCTTGATTTTAGCACCTCCCCCCCGATCTGTATTTGGCACTTTGGACTGCTCTTTTTGCTGATGACCATGCATTCGGTTTTCTTGCAGTTTATTTGTAATCCTTTCATGTCACTCTCGTCAGCTATCTTCTGTCGGAGGTCCTGCAGTTTTTTTCCGTGTTTGCAATCAACACTGTGTCATCTGCGTATCTTATGTTGTTTAGATTGTGGCCTCCGATGACAAATCCTGGCATGACATCTAGGGTCCTCAAAATATTCTCACTATACAAGTTAAATAGATCCGGTGAAAATACACATCTCTGTCTTACACCTCTTTATATCTTTGGATAACTGCTGGATTCGTTACCTGTCCGTATGCAGGCAGTTTGCTGCCAGTAGAGGTTTTCAATTACCCTAATGGCTTTCCCAAATATGTCGAGGCTGCTGAACATCTCCATCAATTCTTTGTGGCGTATTTTGTCGAACGCGTTTGCATAGTCAATAAGGCACAGGTATAAGTCCTCCTTCATTTGTATTGCCCTTTCAGAGAGCGTTCTAGTCATAAATATGGCGATCCTTGTCCCAGTGTCTTTGACGAATCCGCACTGTTCTTGTCCTATCTCTGGCCTGATTCTACTTCTTGCTCTGTTCATCAGAATTCGGATGATCAGTTTTGTAATATGACTTATTAAGCTGATAGTTCGGTGTAGTTCAGACTCGTTTGCAGCTGGCTTCTTAGGCAAATAGATTTGCATAAGTCGTCTGGCATTAGGAGGAATAAAAATAAGAAATAAAAATAAAATTAGGTTAAAATTAGGTTGACACTCTGGCCGTTAAGGAGGAAGGAAGAAAGCGTGTATTCCCCCAAAATCGAAACTACTTGTCAAATTTTAAAATGGAATCTCTATTCTGATTAGTTAAACGGAACACACACATAAATTTTATGTCTCCCCACATCTATAAATAACAAACGTATTGTTTCTTGTATTTAAATGAAACATCACAACTAACATCTAACATCGCCTGTTTACGATTTAGAAATTTCGAAACATAGAAATTTCCGTGTAGCAATGTATTTTTGATTTTTAATTGTATGTCTTAAATTGACATGTTGAAAATGGCTATTTTCGCTCTAAATTTTATCTGAATTTACATATATATATATAGGTGTAGAGGTCCAGTCCGTAAACGGCGAGGATAATCAACAAGATCAACTTAATATAAAATATTAAGTTTTATCTCTATATAGAGAGCTCAGTGGATGTTATCCAGAGTAATATTTAATTATAAATTAATTTAAGTGACGGTTGGAGTTTTCATTTATATATATATATATATAAGAAAACCCAACACGTCACTTAAATTAATTTATAAATATCATATTGCTCTGGATAACATCCATTGAGCGCTCTCTCTCTCTCTCTCTCTCTCTCTCTATATATATATATATATATATATATATATATATAAAATTTTACGGCTTCCGCTCAGGTGAGCTTAGCTCCTTTGTGCCCCCCGCCGCTGCATGAATTTACTAGGCTAGCGACTAGGTCCCACCTCTTTATAGTGAAATCAATCAAATATAACCGCAACTTCTACTCCAACAGTTTCTTTACTCGCACTTCCAATATACAGATTTAAATGTGATTTTATTATCTGGCCATAACACATTACATTGCATTTGAATACATGGTTCTGTTGTCATTTCGCGGTGTGACGTCATAGAACCGCATTGCAAATTTGAGAACTGCGTTTGTTATTTTTGTTATCTACTGCCGTTGCCTAGCGGAGTTTTATGTCAACACAAAAAACCGTCGGTGATGGTGGATGTTATTGTGTTACCATCTTAATAACCTCTCTGAAAATGGCTCATGTGAGCTGAAAGTTTAGAACCAAATTAATAAGAAAATATCCAAATGTTGGAGAATTTTTGTCTTTATTTTCAACTGAAATTAAAGCCAAAATATGACTTTTAGAACGGCTCATGATCAAACATAATAGACATTCATAGTCTCTTATATTTAATAGTATATGTTTAGAAAAAAAAAAATATATATATATATATATTTGTAGCAATACTCTTTTTATTGAAGTTTATAATAAAAACATTTTTCGTTACACAAGATCTGTCGTGTTTCGTTCTCTATTCAGCGCCTTATGAGGCCATATACGGTTGCAAGAGTTAGGAAATATATATATATATATATATATATATATATATATATATATATGAACCTATTGTTCTCATATTCATATGGGTGTGGCTAGATATAATAACGGAAATTTAAGTTAACGATGGATAATGGCATAGGGTGGACTGGAGAGGTTCTAGGGTTTTTAAAAATAGATAGAAAGTTTGAGTTTGAGTTTTGTTTAATGGCATATCAACCTCTGTGGGTTATTTAATGCCAAAGAGGTAGGATTTTAAGGGGCTTTTTATATTATTCGGTTATAATGAGAAGTTGATTTAGTCAGATTTTAATTACTTTTTTTGTTTTTATTTTTATTTTATTTTAGAAAAGTGAAGATGTCTTCTAATTTTGTATTCAAAAATATATAAATATATATATACATATATACTATAAATTATAATTTAAAACATGAGAGAGAAAGACAGAAGGGAGAGATTGATATGAACAGATTGAAACAGATAGATAGATAGATAGATAGATAGATAGATAGATAATGAATGAGTTCAAATAGATAGATAGATAGATAGATAGATAGATAGATAGATAAGAATGAAGTTCAATTATATATATATATATATATATATATATATATATAAAGTTTGTTGCTAATAGATAAAAATAAGAAAAGATAGATAGATAATGAATGAGTTCAATTATATATATATATATATATATATATATATATATATATATATAAAGTTTGTTGCTAATAGATAAAAATAAGAAAAGATAGATAGATAGATAATGAATGAGTTCAATTATATATATATATATATATATATATATATATATATATATATAGTTTGTTGCTAATAGATAAAAATAAGAAAAGATAGATAGATAGATAGATAGATAGATAGATAGATAGATAGATAGATAGATAGATAGATTGCTGAGAGTAATTTCCAGTTTGTTTTTTTTTTAAATGTATTGTTGGTTGTATTTATCCTTCAAAATATATATTTTTCCTTAAAAGACTATCTATAAAAGTCTATTTTTATGTATATCTTTCTATACAAGTGTGCCTTTATCTTTTCATAATGTTTTGACCCCAGTTAGAGGGTTAACCGTCTGCCCATATCTAGGACCCTAACAGGTACTACCACTGCATGTCAGGTTGGACCTAAGAACACCAACAATTTGGAGGTGGTTCCGTGTTCCTCACAACCTCCCAATCCGAGGCCTTACTGCCGGATGCAGTTTACGGTCATGCCAAGGAACAATAGGTTGACAGAGAGAGAAAGATAGCGACAGGTATAATTGTTATAACGTAATATAATTTGTTTTTCTTAATTTGAAATCTGAGTCTGTTTAGAGAGATTGACTATCGCGAAGATGTATACAATACAAATTATTCCATAACGCGTTTGGTATCTTTGTTTTTGAATTATTAGTCTCTAAGCTTATCTAGCGAAACTACCAGAATCCCAAAAACAGATTTTTTTTACTTATTTTTATCATATATCTTGTTTGTTTTTTTTTTGTTGTTGTTGTTGGTTTTTTTTATGCATCACTGTAAAAATATTTTTTTCGGGACGTTGGTGTGTACGAAAGTAAAAAGCGGGAAAGGGCAAATAAATAAAACCTCCAATCAGAATCCGATCTTCCGCGCCAAGCCTTATTGGTTGGTGTACATAGCCACAAGGCGTGGCGCCATAAGTGCTAGGGGAACAGGGTAAAAACAACCGAATCTATACTCTTTCACTTTTATACATGCGTTACATCCTCTTTTGTTGGAAGTTGGCGCCTAACTGTGACGTGTCTCCTTTGTGCAGTGCACGTGACTGAACAGGATACTTACTATCTATCTATCTATCTATCTATCTATCTATCTATCTATCTATCTATCTCAGTCCGTTCATATCTATCTATCTATCTATCTATCTATCTATCTATCTATTCAGTACTGCGTAAAATGATTAGGAGAAGAACTATTTAATCTTTTATGAGGCATCAAAATAAAGTTTAAAATCACCCCTGTCCTAACACTTTTGCACACTACCGGTAGTGTGCAAAAGTACTAGGACAGGAGTTCAGTGAGTTAAGTGTCATACGTGATACACGCTTGGGGCGATCATGTCTCGAAAGAGACATGAATGACTGGGCAGAAGATTATCCCGCAGTATGTTGCCATTGCTTTCTGCGGTAGACTGGTTGCCGACCAAGATTATAGAACCCAATCTGTCCTGTTATTTAACCCATAACTGGAAGGAATAGACAAGGGTATTTGCGCGTAAGTGAATGCAAGGAATTCAACTGAAATTCGAACTCTCTGCTTTCTCGTTCCGAGCCGATATCCACTGTGTCACAACGCACGACAGGGGTGATTTTCCTAAAAACCTCACTGAAATCCAAATACAGGGTGAAAAGCCAAGTAAATTGCTAATAAATATTGATTATTTAAAACTAGGTGTTAAAGAAATGTATTAAAAAGAAGTTATATTTAATTTTTCCTATTTTTTAGTTATTTTCAAATTACTCACTTTTCTATTGTTCTTGGATATGACTGACTTTTTTCTTATCCCCACCCTTCTCGAATTGATAGAGGTAATGTTACTTCGCAAGACACATTTTGAGAGCAGTTACAAGCTGCTTGGCAGGAGATACCATTAGACACATTGAAGAAGCTTGTGATGTCAATGCCTGACAGAATGAAAGTTGTGATCAAAGCAAAAAGCTATTATAGTAAATATTAAATTTATTTTGTAACAAGTATTTTTTCTTGTTAAAGCATTTGTTGAGTAAATCAAATAAAATCATTTTAATTAAATTGTTTTTTTTTCTGTCAATATGCTTCATAAGATAAAATAGTTCTTGTCCTAATACTTTTGCACGGTACTATATATATATATATATATATATATATATATATATATACTAGTGCGATTGGTAAATTGCCGCAATTATTTTATTATTTCAAAGCAAAAGGCTCTTATACTGAATATTGTATTTATTTTGTAACAAGTATTTTTTCTTGTTAAAGCATTTGTTGAGTAAATCAAATAAAATTACTTTAATTAAATTGCTTATTTTCTGTCAATATACCTCATAAAAGATAAAATAGATCTTGTCCTTATACTTTTGCACAGGACTGTATATATATGAACATATATTTGAACAAATATTATCGATAGACAGTTTATGCTTTGTTAATCTTAATCTGGTTTGTCATATTTTCGTACGGAAGACTAAACCGATGTTTGAAGTCTAAGAAAATTCCTTAATGTTTGTTGACTATTCTAGTTCTTTTTTACCCAATATTTGGCCATCCTTGGGAATAAAACAGTCGTGTTATTTGTCAGGAGAGATATTAAATTCAGATATTTATTGTATTAGCGTTTTTTTTTTAGAGAAAATTATTTCAAGGATTTACATCAGAAAGCGACACTGCATTTATCAAATAAATCTTTACTTATTTTTTCAGTGTAATCGTCTCTCTAAAACAGAATTTATAACAAAATTAATCTTTCTGTCAGATTATATTTTCATCATTGATCATATTCTAAAGACCGTTTCCTTGCATAAAGAGTATCTTGTTTAATGTGTTTTTAATGTTCCTTATAAAAGCTTCGGAAATACCGAGTTTGTTTCTAATTAGTTTTGTGTAATATGTGATTATAATCGACCAATTATGCATTCTGGATCCGGAATATTAGTCTCGTTTTAATATGCGTTCTTGCAATTTCGTCGGAGTTTAACGATAAGTAAAATCTGCCTGCTACTTGTATAGCGAGACTATTCTGAGGACCCTGGATGTTATGCCAGGATTTGCCAAAATTTGAGCAACATAAGGTACGCAGATGATACAGTGCTGATTGCAGACACGGAATGGAAACTACAAGACCTCCTACAGAACGTAGCTGAAGAGAGTGACAAGAATACACTGCAAATAAAATGCAAGAAAACCGAATGTATGGTCATCAGCAAAAAGGGCAACCCAAGCAGGTCAAAAATTTAAATAACTGGGAAATGTAGCAGAAGACGGCATGTGTAACACCGACATTAGAAGGCGAATTGGCATGGCGAAAGACGCATTCCAGAAGCTGAGTAAAGTATTAAGACACAGGAAACTTTCACTAGAAACAAAGAAGAGAGTACTAGATTGCTATGTGATGTCAGTTCTTCAATATGGCAGTGAATGCTGGACAATATTAACAAAGATGAAGGAAAAACTTGAGGCAGCTGAAATGTGGTTCTACAGAAGGATGTTGCGGATATCGTTAACCGAGCATGTGAGCAATGATGAGGTTTTGGAAATGACGGAAACGAAAAGGAAATTAATATTGAGAATCAAGAAGAGACAAATGAGGTTCCTGGGATACGCAATGAGGAAGGTGGGCTTGGAGAACCTGATACTAACAGGCCAGATAGAGGGGAAAAGAGACCGAGAAAAGCAGCGGATAACATATTTAAAGAGCCTGAGCAGGTGGATGACAGAACGGGGGCTGAGAGACGTTACAGGAGAAAGCGTGCTAAGAGCTACAATGGATAGGGAGACGTGGAAGGCCATGGTCGTTTACGTCCTGAAGGGACAAGGTATATAAAAGAAGAAGATTTCAGGCATTACTGTAAATAACTTGGCAAATGTTTTCCGTGAACTGCAAAATCGTATTACCCGTTGTATTGCTAATGATGGAGGACATGTGGAAACTTAAATAAAATTTCAATAAAACCTTAAAATTTAGATTTACTTTTTTCTAATCCTTTTTACAAATTATTTCTATCGCAAATACAAATAAAGTTATGCTTTTTTAAAGTGCCCACATACTTCATGGACACCCTGTATTTAATTTTCAAATTTCAACTCTTTTTTCAATGTACATAGACTGAACATTATGCATTGAAAACAGCTTCAAACAAAACATGGCTGATGCTAACCTACAGGCATGTGACTCGTTGCGTTTACCGTTCACTCCAGTCGACACGAATGTAAGAATGAATGTTAGAAAAGAAAAGATAATAGATAGAAATTGGTAGAATATATCAAACAAACCTTTTTTTTTTTTGCCTGAGTTATTTTTCGCTGACGTTTTTTTAGGAATCCCCCCCCCCCATCCCCAAGAATATTTTTTTGTTTTTTTTATCAAACAACAAGAAGGAATTTTCTTTGTTTGTTTACGTATTTAAACCTGCTTACTTGGAAGTTTTCTGGGGTTGACCTTTCAAATTCTTACATTTCTTCAATAAGATCGTGCGAGACTCCCAGCTGCCAATACTCGCGTATGTTTAGGTCTGGCTTAACATCGCTGTGATGTGTGCTAGAAATCAGACAGTTAAATGCCATACGAGATAAAAGCTTGTGCGATCATGTCTCGAAAGAGACATGTCTGACTGGGCCGAAGATTTTCCCGCAGTAGGTAGTCATTAATTTCTGCGGTAGACTGGTTGCCAACCAAGGCTATAGAACCCAATAAACTAAATACTCCTCCACAAATTGTCTACATTTCTTTTTGGTATAAAGTTATACGACCCAATCTGTCCTGCTATCTAACCCATAGTGGAGAGAGAAAAATCAGATTAGAACTTATCCCGAGGGTATTTGCACGAAAGTGAATGCAACGACTTCAAGTAGAATTCAAACTCGACACAGAAGACCCAGCGCAACAGCATTGTTGCACAATATAATTAATCCTTTAACAAACAAAATATTCACCTCAAATCAATAACTTTTGTTTAACTCATGATTAACACTCATGTCTATCGACGGTTCATTGACGAAAAACTGACGAACAATATTTTGGGGATTTTTGCATTTTTTTTTTCATTTGTCTACATAATGAACTATTTTATTTCGTTTTGCTATTTTTTTAGGTTCCATTTTCATTTAAAAGAAAATAAATAAGATAAGATTTGTGTTTTTTCTTTTATGGTTGCATCTGTGAGTTTCATATTCTTTGTTTTTCTCTCCAGTTGTAATTTCGAAGCTACGTTTTAACAGAATGAAATCTGATCTCACCGTTTAAATCCTATCAGCCGCGCACTTCCCCGTCCCTCTTCATGGCATTCTCTTTCAGTCAATGTTCGTTCAACATTTCCCCGGTCTCGCCGTTGCTTTCGTTAAAAAACATATTTACCATGTTTTACTTTCTTTTTACTATTTTTTTTTATTTGGTTTTGTTTTTTGTAAAATTTGAGGAGGGTGATAATTTTCTTTCTTTTCTTTAGCCGGACTCACTCTCACTCTCTCTCTCTCTCTCTCTCTCTCTCTCTCTCTCTCTCTGTATATATATATATATATATATAGATTTTGTTTCTGATGAAGGACCGAGGGCGGTCTGAAATATAAAATATAATAATAGAAATAAACAAATACTGAAATACTGTCAAAGAAACACATTTTAAAACTCAGAACTTTTTAATATTCTTTCTTATATATATATATATATATATATATATATGGCTAAATAAAAAGAAGACAAGAGGAAAACTGTATTTAACTCGCCTGCGCGTTTCATTCTGTGATGGACTTTATCAAGGCAAAAAGACGAAATGATCTTTATTCCAAATTACGTATCGATAAAAAATAGTGTTGGCAATTATAAAAAAACGCTCACAAATAATGAAAAAAGATTAACAGAATATTTTAGTTTTAGAACTCCTTCATGTATAGCGCATGTATAGCGAGATGTTAAAATGAAGGGAATTCAACCGTTTTCTTTGGACTTTTTATTATGCATGTTAGTCTGTTTTAGTATCATTTCCATAAGTAAATGTGAGATTGGGAAAAAACCGGGGCGCAAATTAATATTTTGGTAGGATTGAATGGCGGCGCTCTCGAGAATTTTCCTTCTGAATAAATTAGTTAGTCTTTTTATTAGTATGGCATTTTTAAAATCGAAATTGTGGTCGAATTTATTTCTGTGAATCACTAATGCATTTGTTAGATTATTATTAGTGATGTCTCTTTTGTGTTCATATATACATTTTTTTTAGATTTCTACTTGTTTCTCCGATGTACATTGACGAACAATTTTAGCTATTTATTTTGTGTATACCTGCTTGTTATTTATTACACATAATTAGTAATTAGTGGGGGAAAAGTTTATTACTTCATAACAACAGGAAACCGATCCCCTACTTTATGACCAGTCGAAGCTTTACTTATGTTTTCAACTATTATCTAAATTCAGTCAGTTAAGTACCATACGTGATACACGCTTTGGGCGATCATGTCTCTTTCGAAACATGACTGACTGGGCAGAAGATTATACCGTAGTTAGTTGCCATTAATTTCTGCGGTAGACTAGTTCCCTGCCAAAGCTATAACACCCAATCTATTCTGTTATTTAACCCATAACTGGAAGGAAGAGAAGGATTAATATCTTTTCTAAGGGTATTTGTGCGTAAGTGAATGCAAGGAATACAACTGGAATGCGAACTCGTCTCCCCGATTTCTCGTTCTGACTCGATATCCACTGCACCACAATGCACATCCCTCACTCTTCCAAAATTACACGTTTTCTCTTTTTATATTGATTGTAATATAATATAATATATAATTGATCCCCCACTTTATATTTACATAATAATTTCTTGTCAGTTGATAAGCCGTAAAAAACGAATCAATCAGTAAATGAAATACTGATTAGCTACACATGCATGTCTTTTAGATTTATTTACATTCTCTAGAATATAAATATAGAGAAATGTTTTTATAATCATATCACCCCAAACAAAGCAGTTTACTGCCACTGTTATGCAGGGGGTTACATAGGAGGAAAGTTATGAGAAACAGTGATAGGTTATAAGGGGTGTCAGGAAGTTGGTAAGAGAAAGATTACGGCGGCCATGATGTAAGGGATCAATTTATATATTGATTGTAATATAAAATTGATCCCCCACTTTATATTTACATAATTTCTTGTCTGTTGATAAGCCGTAGAAAATGAATCAATCAGTAAATGAAATACTGATTAGCTACACATGCATGTCTTTTAGATTTATTTACATTCTCTGGAATATAAATGTATAGACATTTTTTTTATAATCATATCACCCCAAGCAAGGCATTTTACTGCCACTGTTTAGCAGGGGGTTACATAGGAGGAAAGTTATGAGAAAGAGTGACAGGTTATAGGGGATGTCAGAAAGTGGGTAAAAGAAAGATGAGAATACTGATGAGACTAGAGTGGACGAAGAAAGAACCATGAGAGAAGGATGAATGTGGCCATAAAATGAGGGACCCTTTTATATATTGATTGTAATGTAGAATTGATCCCCCACTTTATATCCATATTGTAATAGTATAGAATTTTTTTATAATCATATCACTCCAAGCAAGGCATGTTAATGCCACTGTTTTGCAGGGGGATACATAGGAGGAAAGTTATGAGAAAGAGTGACAGGTTATAGGGGATGTCAGGAACTGAATAAGAGAAAAATGAGGATGATCATAAAATGAAGGGTCACTTTATATACTGATTGTAATATAAAATTGATCCCCCACTTTATATCTACATAATAATTTCTTGTCTGTTAATAAGCCGTAGAAAACAAATCAATCAGTAAATGAAATACTGATTAGCTACACATGCATGTCTTTTAGATTTATTTACATTCTCTAGAATATAAATATAGAGAAATGTTTTTTTTTAATAATCATATCGCCCCAAGCAAGGCGGTTTACTGCCACTGGTGCGCAGGGGGTTACGCAGGAGGAATGTTATAAGAAATAGTGAAGAGAGTAAGAGAATGATAAGAATACTGATGAGAGTGGAGTGGACGGAGAAGGGAGCATGAGAGAGAGGATGCAGGTTAGTGAGATAGGAGATGACTATTGACTTTACATTTAAATTCTTGGGGGTTGTAGCTGTCGGGAAGCAAGTAAAGGGAAGGGAATTCCACAGGCTGGAAGTGCGAGAAAAGAAGCTACTGGAGTAGAAGTTTAATTTACATTTATTAGGTTTCATAGTAAAAGGATGGGACCTAGTTGCTAATCTTGTGGCTCCAGTAAATTCATATATAGCGGGTACCAGTGAGCTCGGGTCTACGGCTATATCATGTTGAATAAATCGGTTCCTGTCCGATCACTGAAGTTAAGCAACATCGAGTCTGGCCAGTACTTAAATCGGTGACCATTTGGGAATACCAGGTGCTGTAAACGTAAGGACCAAGAATGGTCTATCGGCCCTCCAGGTTTGGGGGTTGGGTGCAGAGCTAACAACTCTGCCCCGTAAAAAACAGTTTGTTACAGAAACAGCAACAAAAATGTGCTGCCCTATGCACCATCTGGGTGTGATAAATAAATGATGACCATTGAGCTAAGTTCATCGGAGCAGAAGCCGGGATCTCATGGTCGTGTGGCATAATGCAGTGTAATGTTGCTAGATATAGGGTCTTCCTGCAGCCATCCTCTTGCTCAAAAGCAGGACTAGCTTCTTAAGGCGATATCGGCCTTCTTGGGCTAAAGGCGCTGTGGGAAGATAAACGAAGGCATAGTCAATCAGTCAGGTAAATGCCAGACGTGATACACGTTTGGGCGATCATGTCTCGAAAGAGACATGACTGACTGGGCAGAAGATTTTCCATCCTGCTATTTAAACTATAGCTGAAGGGAGAAGAGAAGGATTCTATTAATAATTAGAAAATAGTGGGGGGGGGGCAGTCTATTACTTCATAACAATAGAAAACAGATCCCCCACTTTATGCTCAGTAGAAGGTTTACTTATGTTTCCAACTATTATCTTCATTCAGTCAGTTAAGTGCTATACGTGATACACATTTTGGGCGATCATGTCTCGAAAGAGACATGACTGACTGGGCAGAAGATTTTCTATCCTGCCATTTAAACTATAGCTGAAAGGAGAAGAGAAGGATTCTATTAATAATTGGAAAATAGTGGGGGGTCAGTTTATTGCTTCATAACAATAGAAAACCGAACCCCGACTCTATGCCAAGTAGAAGCTTTACTTATGTTTCCAACTATTATCTTCATTCAATCAGTTAAGTGCCACACACACTGTAGGCGATCATGTCTCGAAAGAGATATGAGTGACTGGGCAGAAGATTATCCCACAGTAGTTTGCTATTGCTTTCTACGGTTGACTGGTTGCCAGTCAAGGCTATAGAACCCAATCTATTCTATTTAACCCGTAATTGGAAGGAATAGACGGATTAATACATTTCCCAACGGTCATTGCGCGTAAATGAATGAAAGGAATTCAACTGGAATTCGAACTCGGCATCCCGATTTGTCGTTCGAAGTCGATATCCACTGCACCACAACGCACATGAAGGCATAACATAGCCAGTGCTAGTGATTAATACAACCATCATGATAACGACTGAATATATCATCCAGCGCTTGCCGAACTCAGTGATCAGTGCTGAAATGTTGCTATCGGTGTTTCTGGTAGAGTGAATTGCTTCGTCGTGCAAAGACGGTGCCCAACTGACCTTACTATAGAGTACCTTAGACGTAATCAAAAACAAATAAGTCGAAAATAAAAGCGAAATGGCGACAATTTACCCTTCGCACACTCCATATAGATAGATAGATAGATAGATAGATAGATAGATAGATGTCCTGGGGATGACAGTAAACTGCATCCGGCAGCAAGGCCTCTGATTGGGAGTTTGTGAGGAGCATAAAATCTCCTATTAATTGCTGTTGTTACTAGGTCCACTCTGACTCTATCACCTTATCTCACATAGATAGATAGATAGATAGATAGATAGATAGATAGATAGATAGATAGATAGATGCATACACAGAGAAAAAACAACTAAGACAAATAACTCTCTATCTACTAAATATTTTCCCATCTATCTATCTCAGTTGGTTCATATCTATCTATCTATCTATCTATCTATCTATCTATCTATCTATCTATATATATATATATATATATATGTTCATATCTGTCTGTATACAAACACACACACACACAAACACACATGCGCAATTACACACACACACACATATATATATCCGCAGATAGATCTGTTTCGCTATATGACAGCTCATCAGTATGGTTAGACATCCGATGCTTTTACCCTGAATTGAAACCCAACCAAATTGGCGTCAGTCGGCGATTCTAACTCTGAGCTATGGGCGCTCGGTAGAAGGAGGCAGATTTATTAGCGTATGATGTCTCTAATTCATTATTCAGACCGATATATATATATATATATATAACGGTCTGTTCGTATCTATCTATCTATCTATCTATCTATCTATCTATCTATCTGTCTATCTATCTATCTATCTCAGTCTGTTCATATCTATCTATCTATCTATCTATCTATCTATCTATCTATCTATTTCAGTCTCTTCATATCTATCTATCTATCTATCTATCTATCTATCTATCTATCTCAGTCTGTTCATATCTATCTATCTATCTATCTATCTATCTCAGTCTGTTCATATCTATCTATCTATCTATCTATCTATCTATCTATCTATCTATCTATCTATCTATCTCAGTCTGTTCCTATCTATCAATCTCAGTCTGTTCCTATCTATCTATCTATCTATCTATCTATCTATCTCAGTCTGTTCATATCTATCTATCTATCTATCTATCTATCTATCTATCTATCTATCTATCTCATCTCAGTCTGTTCATATATATGTATCTCACTCTGTCATTTATCCTGCTCTATTCATATGTATTTATTTCTATCTCTTTATATGTAACTCTCTATCCATCTATATATGTACGTTCATGCCTGTCTATATATCTATTATATTTTGTACACAGACAATATATATATAGATATAGATATCATTTTTTTCACAATTATCTTTGTATTTATTGATGTACTATCTTTATATCTACGTCATTCGACCTTTATTTAATGATTGTGTTTTGAGTGCTGGAGATGAAAATGTCTTCCACTTGAAGAAACACCCCAACCCGATCTATCTAGTTAAAGAGTTTGCAATACTAACAATGTGAAAATAAAACAAATAAAAACTTCTCCATATTTCGTGTATATATGCTTAATTCTATTATATTATATATATATATATATATATATATATATATATATATATATATATATATATGTATGTTTTTGTGTGTCATTGCTAAAAATATATAGATTAGTTATCATGACGAAAAATATTTTTCGTCTAAATATTTCCCGCCTAAAAGCGGCATACGAAAACAATTCCGTCTTCCATTTTTTATGCGTCTATTAAAACCGAATCCACTTCACAGACTTCTTCGTAGTCTCTAACTCATAGCCACAATTTTCCATGTACCAAAAACCTCCAAGGTTAATTCCTGCCACTCTCAATTATAAAAGTGAATGTCTGCAAAGAAGTAAGATAACATTTGTCAAACAAAAATATTATTAATGGATTCCATCTTATCTCCAATTCCAACGCAAAAAAAAACGTTATAGAATCGTTTATAAGTTAACATACCCTAATAACGTGTCGACGAAAGAAGTAAAACTAAATTGCAGAAAATAAAAAGAAATCTAATAATATTTCCAAACTATATAAAAAACATGGATGGCTGTCGTGTATGTATGTTTATTAGAAATTTATCATTCGTCTGTGCGTTGAATGCTGTTGCCATATCTGGTCGGGTGCTCCTGTTATTCATCTTGAGGATCTCGACAAAATCCAATGTAGGATCTGCAATTTGATCGATCCAGACTTGGCAGCTCACCTTCAGTCACATTTACATCGAATTGATGTGGCTTTCACTCAGATAGATACGCGCATATATAAATATAAACAAACTTTGTGGGACAGGTCTTTATCTCAGTCTGTTCATATCTATCTATCTATCTATCTATCTATCTATCTCAGTCTGTTCATCTATCTATCTATCTATCTATCTATCTATCTATCTATCTATCTATCTATCTATCTATCTCAGTCTCTTCATATCTATCTATCTATCTATCTATCTATCTATCTATCTATCTATCTATCTCAGTCTCTTCATATCTATCTATCTATCTATCTATCTATCTATCTCAGTCTGTTCATATCTATCTATCTATCTATCTATCTATCTATCTATCTATCTATCTATATATATATATATATATATATATATATAATAGTAACAAAAATAATCATGCTAATAATAGTAATTGTTATTTTAGTTCGTCTTGAAAAACCCATTGAGAACGAACTCGGAGGGAAAATGAGCTGAAATAAGAAAAGAAAGAAACGAAGTACTTGAACAAACGTCAATTACTCGTAGGAAAGAAAAAAGCCTAGACGAAACCCTAACGCAACACTAAAACGCTCAATACGATAGTAGAACAACAATGACATATATATATATATATATATATAAAGGAAAACTCAACACGTCATTTAAATTAGTTATAAATTATAATTCATTTCTACGAGCTTAATCAGCTTATTTCATGACACCTTACAATATTCCTTCCATTTGGTACAAAATATTTTGCCTGTGTAAGCATTTTCTTTAATTGAAGAGAAGGGTAAAAATAGAAGGATAAAAATAAAAATAAAATAAAAATGAAATAAGGAAAATAGAATGAGTATGAGAGAGTCAGGACTTAGGCATTGGCGTCAGATCTGCATGGGATTGCTCCGACGGTCGTGAAGAGATTGACCTGTAAAGAATTTCTATTTCTTTGGATACTAGTGTTTGTGTGTCCCCCATAAAACCAACCCATCAATTTATACTAACTTATATCCATATATACATATGTGTACATTCCCACATATACTTACAAATGTGACTTTGTTCATGCCTTCATATATTTACCGCCTTACACTTTTTTGTATCTATTTACGGGTCCTGGCGTTTGTGTACTCACACACATACATTTCCCAAAGACGGGATTTCCGCGCGTATAAGTAGTGTTATATATGTACACACACACATATTACTCTGGATAACATCCATTGAGCTCTCTATATAGATATAACACTTAACCCTCTAGGGCCATTCGTATCATATTTGATACAGTATGAAAACAAGCCTTGAATGAAATATTTTCCTGAAAAATTTTTAAGAAAAATATTTTATAAATTTCAAATGAAAGCAGTACTCACTGCTCAGTCAATGAATACCAAATGTTTCCTTATAGGGAAATACCAAATGTTCCCTTATAGGGAAATACTGTATCAAATATGATACGAATGGCCCTGGAGGGTTAAGAGAAATATTTTATAAATTTCAAATGAAAGCAGTACTCACTGCTCAGTCAATGAATACCAAATGTTTCCTTATAGGGAAATACCAAATGTTTCCTTATAGGGAAATACTGTATCAAATATGATACGAATGGCCCTAGAGGGTTAATATTTTATATTAAGTTAATCTTATTGGATTATCCTCGCCGTTTACGGACTGGACATCTATACCTATATATATATATATATAGTTCTGTTCATATCTAATATCTATTGAATATGTCTGTTCAGACTCATATCTGTCTGTATATATTTTCACAAACACACGCACATATATATATATATATATATATATATATATATATATATAGTGTATCGAAGCTGCAGATAATTCTTTAAGTATATTCTGTTAAATATAAAAGACAATGAATGTCTATTATATTTATTCATGATGGTGACCACTTGGAAGTACCAGGTGCTGTAAGCATTTTTTTTTAATTGGTGTCATGGATAATGGCTTGGAATTTTTCTTTGGACAGCCAAGTTTCAATTCCAGTTTGGTTCATTATATTCACTTATGTTCAAATATCTTTGGGAAAGGTATGAACCCACTTCTTTTCCCCATCTATGGGTTAATTAATAAGACTTGCACAACTAAACCATTATTATCTCAAAATATAAGAAATGAAAGACAATGGTGAAAACATCAAATATTCTTGTTGCTATGTCCCAAGATCCTTGCTGTTATACAATATGTAGACATGTATATGGGTCACTAGATGGATTGAAATGTCACATATGACACAAACTTAAATCTGAATGAGTTTGGATTCTCATGTGTTGAAATCGAGGAGAGTTCATCATATATATATATTTAGTGTATCGAGGCAGCAGATAATTTTCTAAACATGTACTGTTAAATATAAGAGACTGTCTATTATGTTTAATCATGAGTCGTTCTAAACATCGTATTTTGGCTTTAATTTCAGGTGAAAATAAAGACAAAAATTCTCAAACATTTGGATATTTTTTATTATGATGGTTTTAAGCTTTCGGCTCACATGAGCTATCCTCAGAGAGGTTACAGGGACGTTAACATAAAAATATCCACCATCAAAGATGATGTTGTCATGTGTTGACAAAAAACTTTGCTAAGCAACGACAACAGTTACCAAATAGCAAACGCAGCTCGTAAATTTGTAATGCGGTTCTATGAAAGTTACTCCGTCCTCAAATTTACATTAGAACTTAATAAAAAAATTCCATTCCTTAACGTATTCATTGATTCTAGCACACATAGATTTACTACTTCTCTATATAGGAAACCAACTAGCATAAACTCGTGTCTTCTTAACTATAATAGTGAATACCCCCAACGATATAAGTTAGCTTATATATATATATATTGTTAAATATAAGAGACAATATCTATTATGTTTAATCATGAGTCGTTCTAAACATCGTATTTTGGCATTAATTTCAGTTGAAAATAAAGACAAAATTTCTCCAACACTTGGATAATTATTTATTGGTTTTCTTTTAAGCTTTCGGCTGACATGAGCCATCTTCAGAGAGGTTGTTTAAAGCTTAGAAGAAAACCAATAAATAATTATCCAAATGTTGGAGAATTTTTGTCTTTATTTTCAACTGAAATTAAAGCAAAAATAGGACGTTTAGAACGGCTCCTGATTAAACATAATAGACATTCATTCTCTATTATATTTAACAGCATATGTTTAGAAAATTACTTGCTGCCTCGATATACTAAATTTAATATATATATATATATATATATATATATATATATATATATATAAAGAGAGAGATTTTCTAAACATATACTGTTAACTATAAGAGACAATGAATATCTATTATATTTAATCATGAGCCATTATAAACATCGTATTTTTGCTTTAATTTCAGGTCAATATAAAGACAAATATTCTCCAACATTTGGAATTTCTTTTATTAAGTTGGTTCTAAGCTTTCGGCTCACATGAGCCATCTTCAGAGAGGTTACAGGGACGTTAACATAAAAACATCCACCCATCAAAGACGATTTTATCTTGTGTTGGCATAAAACTTTGCTAAGCAACGATTACATTTACTACCGGGTGCAATTTATATCCAGATCTATTATAAAGGAGGAAAGACTTCATATTTAGAACTATCGCAAGGAGAGGAAAACTAAGAATATGAGAGCGAGAGAAAGATTGATGGAAATGATTGAATAGGCTAATATATCAGTTTAGTGCCATACGTGATACATGCTTTTGGCGATCATGTCTCTTTCGAGACATGACTGACTGGGCAAAATATTATCTCGCGGTAGGTTGCCATTGCTTTCGGCGGTAGACTGGGTGCCAGCCAAGGCTATAGAATCCAACCTGTCCTGTTATTTAACCCATAACTAGAGGGAACAGACGGATTAATACCTTCACCAAGAGTATTTGTGCGTAAGTGAGTGCAAGGAATTCAACTGGAATTCGAACTCGGCTCTCCGATTTGGTAAATATATACATAGTTAAATAAACAGGTAAAGTCATAAAAAATATTCAAGACAGATAAATAAAAAAAACAATGATAATAATAACATCGACTGTTTCCTTATAAGGACATCTCTGGGGTAATTGATAAAGCAGTGGTTGAAGTAATCCAGTGACTTGATCCAAAGACTTGTGAGTTCAATCGAAGTAAACCTTAGAGGGTTGAGTTACTAAAGGGAATCAACTGAAAATATCCGGAAGAGGTATGGCGAATGAAACTAGAACAATCTATCATTGTGGAGAACATAAAGGGATCGGTTCGAAATTCCAAACTCCTGAAAAAGACCAGAGCCTACAACGGCCGAAAAATCGTCGGTAGGACATCAAAGATGAAAACAACGGTTCTAACAATGTAAATAGTATTTATATATATATATATATATATATATATATATATATATATACTCATCCGCAGACAGATCTGTTACGCTGTATCACAGTTCATCAGTACGGTTAGACTCGAATATATATATATATATTAGAATCCGATATATATATATATATATATATATATATATATATATATATATATAAAACTATATCGCCCCAAGCAAGGCATTTTACTGGCACTGTTTTGCAGGCGGGTTACATTAGAATCCGATATATATATATTGTCATCCGCAGAGAGATCTGTTTCGCCGTATCAAAGCTCATCACTACGTTTAGACTCCGATTGCTTTTTTACCCAGGATTGAAACCCGACCGAAATGGCGTCAGTCGGGGACTCTACCCCTGGGCTATGGGCGTTCGGTGAAAGTAGGGAGACTTTTTAGCGCATATCATTATACGTGCCTAATAGCTAGAGCGCTCTAATTCATTTTCACTGAATGTGCGATGCGTACATGCCAGAGTAGCTACTGTTTATCAAAGTCTATTATTTTTCTAGAGTGCTCAATCAGGGTGTGAGAGCGTAAATATATATATATATAAAACTATATCGCTCCAAGCAAGGCATTTTACTGCCACTGTTTTGCAGGCGGGTTACACAGGAGGAAAGTTATGAGAAAGAGTGACATGTTACAGGGAGTGTCAGGAAGTTGGTAAGAGAAGGATGAGAATACTGATGAGAGTGGAGTGGACGAAGAAGAGAGCATGAGAGAGAGGCTACAAGCTAATGAGATAGGAGATGACTATTGACTTTACATTTAAATTCTTAGAGATTATAGCTGTCGGGGAAGCAAGTAAATGGGAGGGAATTCCACAGGCGGGAAGTGTGAGAAAAGAAGCTGATGGAGTAGAATTTGCATTTACAATTTATTGGTTTCACAGTGAAAGGGTGGGACATAGTTGCTAATCTTGTGGCACGAGCAAATTTGTATAAATAGTATTGACCAAGAGTTTTTCACCTAGGACTACAGTTATTCCTATTTCTTTGTTTATATAATAAATCTTGTTGTTTTTCTATGTAATTACCTCCCTTGCTGAAATTACCTCCCTTGCTGAAATTATTCAGTTAGGGAAGAGTCTAGTTAAGGAATGTCTGTTAAATAAAAAGTTGCTCCGAAAAATTTGATTTACTAAAACAGATTTCAGGATAGAAAGAGACTAAGATAAGAAGAGAGAGGGAAAGAGATAGAATGAAGCGTAAAAGAGATGATGAGAGATTAAAGGATAAAAAGAGATAAGATTATCCTCTGCTTAAGTTCATAATGTTTTTCCCTTCTTAATTTTAATCTCTTTGAAATGTGACAGAAATAATATTGAAAATCAAATTTCAACAGTAAAGTTGAAAACGGATAATTTTTTTCTTTTCTTTTTTTTAAGGTAAAAATGATCGTTTATTGATTTTCGGCAGATGTGTGGCCTTCTGAAAATTGAAAACTAACAAATAAGCAAACAGCAACAAAGATTCATCGATAGGGGGCGCGGCTGGATGCAGAGAGAGGATTGCAAAAGAAAAGTTGTTTAAAATGACGATGCGCCGGGTCAAGCGGCAAGATGGCGGAATTTAAAATAGAAATTTTGAATGTGAAATTCTGACGACGTAAATTTTAGAGATTAAATAATTTCTTGTTTCCATTTTGTTTGCTGTGAGCTTCTTGACGTTTTTTTTTTTTTCACCATTTCTTTAGTGTTTGTATTATTTATTTTATTTCATTTTATTATCATTATTAATATTTTTAAATTTCCAGTATTTAAAAGAAAACGTTTTCTCTACAATTATACATTCAGGTTTTCAAGAATGTTCCTGATTAACAAGCGAGCTCAGGAACGCGAGGATGTACATGCAAAATTGCTATTTAGGCTCCCATATACACGCCACTTAAAACTTACAAAATTTCATGGTCATCGATATGCGTACAGATTTGAACTTCGAAGAAACGGAACAAAGCAGAAAATTTTCGTGACTTAATCTTTTCGCCAGCATTGCCTAGTCTGGCACAAGGCTATAAAACGGATTACCGTACTCACTATTCCTGAATACTTAACAACGTACACTAGCAGCCATAATTATTTTGTCACACCTGTTTTTGAAAAGAAATGATGTATTTCATACTATTTTTAGTGTTTATTGCCAAGTTGATAATTCTTCATGAAAATAGAATGGTTCTTTTGTTATTATTACTTTGCAAAATTTTAAAAGGCAACAAGCGACAATTTAGCCTTCGCACCCTGTAGATTTGCTATATATATCTATGTATATATATGTATACACTACCGGCCATAATTATTAGGCCACCCCAGTTTTTTTTAAGAAATGATGTATTTCATACTATTTTTAGTATTTATTGCCAAGTGGATAATTCTAAATGAAAATAGAATGGTTCTTTTGTTATTAATACTTTGCAAAATTTTACAAGGTAAATAACGACAATAGATTTGCTATATATATATATATAGTCATCGACAGACAGATCTGTTTCGCTGTATCACAGCTCTTCAGTACGGTTAGACTCCGATTGCTTTTCAACCCAGGATTGAAACCCGACCGAATAGGCGTCAGTCGGCGATTCTACCTCTGGGCTATGGGCGTTCGGTAGAAGAAGGCAGACTTTTTAGCGTGTATATTATCATTATACCCGCCCAATAGCCAGAGTACTCTAATCCATTACTGAATGAGCGATGCGTACATGCCAGAGTAGCTACCGATTTTCAAAGTCTACCATTCTTCCAGAGTGCTCAATCAAGGTCTACACTAACGGCCATAATTATTAGGCAACCCCAGTTTTTGAAAAGAAATTATGTATTTCATACTATTTTAAGCAAATAATTCTAAAAGAAAACAGAATGGTTCTTTTGTTATTTTTAGTTTTCAAAATTTTACAAGGCAAGGAAGCAAAGATTAAATATTTATAAATTCATTTGATGCACATGTTATTTTGCAGTATTAACAAAAGAAACATTCTATTTTCATTTACAATTATTCACTAGGCAATAAATACATTAAAATTGTATCATTTTTTAAAAACACTGGGGTGGCCTAATAATTATGTGCATCTGCTAAATCAATAGCTAGTTTCGTTTCGTTTCTCAAAACGGTCCACATGTAAATATTCCACTGAAGGAATAATTTAGCTCCAGTGTTTATCCTGAGACAGCATTTAAATATGGGTTGAGTTTATACTTGACTCTAGAGTTAAATATTTTTAATCAATAAGTAAAACATTAATCGGTTTTATATACTTGAGACACTAGGTAAATGTAAATCAGTTTTTACTTGGGGCAATAGGTAAACAGTAAACGGTTTTATACTTGAGCTAATATAAAAAAACATTAATCAGTTTCATACTTGAGTCACTAGGTAAAGGTTAATCAGTTTCATATGTTAGGCAATAGGTAAACATTAATTAGTTGCTTACTTGAGCTAATAGGAAAATTGTAACCAGTTTTATACTTGAGCCACTAGGTAAATGTTGATCAGTTTTATACTTGAGGCAATAGGTAAACATTAATCGGTTTTATACTTGAGCTAATGTGAAAACATTAATCAGTTTTATACTTGAGTCACTAGGTAAATGTTAATCAGTTTTAAACTTGAAGCATTAGGTAAACATTAATCGATTTTATCATTGAACTAATAAGAAAACATTAATCAGTTTTATACTTGAGCCACTAGCTATGTGTTAATCAGTTTTATACTTGAGGCAATAGGTAAAAATTAATTGGATTTATACTTGATCCAATAAGTAAACACTGATCGGTGAATGTGTGGGTCTACTGGCAAAAATTAATCTATTTTTTTATTTGAGACAGTACGTAAATATTGTTCGGCGATTTCTTGCGTCTGCTGGTAAAATTTATTCGGTTTTATACTTGCGTCAATTGGTAAATATCGATCGGCAAATTCTCGCGTCTACTCGTAAACCTTGTTTTGTTTTATACTTGAGGCAATAGGTAAACAATGATCGGTGAATTATTGGTTCTACTGGTAAACATTAATCGTTTTCATATTGGAGTCAATAGGCAAACACTGATCGGTATATAAATTAGTTTAGTCACAAACATTAATCGGTTATATGCTTCAGTCAATAGATAAACATTAACTGTTTTTATACGTGAGCCTATGTTTCTGATGGCTGGTATTAATTTTAAATGATTTTCAAAATGAGAAACGATTTTTTTTATCGGGAAAAGTAACCGAAATATTAGTAAGTGGAAGACAAAGTGTAAAGTCTACTGAGTTCAGAATTATTTTTAAGCAAATTCATCCAAATGATTAGAGACAAAATATCTGTCAATGGGATTTGATGATTAGTGACCTAGATTGAAATGAAGCCTTCACAGTTTCCTGTGTACTGGGTTACCAGGACAGTTGATGGGAGCAGGCAGACAAAAAAGGGAGGGTGTTTTCTTCCCTTCAAATGGAAGTCGAAATGGATAAATGTAATTGTTTTCATTTCGAGCTGGTAAGGGTTATATAGTGAGGGAAATATAAACCTTATCCACCTCTTTCCCACCCCGGTCTGGGAGCCTGTTTAACAAAATCAGCATGCAAAGACGAAATTGGTGTGTCAGATCCAGTGTCGTGAGAGAATAGGTTGGAAATACGGTCGATCTGACAACTCGACTGCTGCTAGAGGAAGAAGACAGGAAAGAAATCTATTACAAATCAAGCAACTGATCGTTCCGTAGGAAAAATACAATACGAATATTATCATAAATGAATACCAGCCAACTGATATTTCTTTTTAGTCAATTATTTTGACTTGATTGTCATTTTGTTATTCTTCGATATATATAAATATATATAAATATACATCGTATCGTTGCGGTCTTGAATCTGGTTTTTATCATATACCAATCCTTCACAAGTCTGGATCATCCTCATCAAGTGGTAATAAGCGGCCTTGATATGATTAATCCGAAATCAACGTGGGCGGTTTCAGCCAAAGCTCAGTGAGGTTGACTGGACGCAACCATGGGTCGTGTTATAGAGCCAATAGGTAAATATTGATCAGTGAATACTTGGATCTGCTGGTAAACCTTATTTGAGGTTATGCTTTTAATCATTAGATAAACATTGATCGCAGAAAAATTTTTCTCTTCATCTTTGATGAAATGATTTCAGCATTGGCATACATGGTACGGGTGTTTACATTCGGGATAATCTACCGATACCCAGGGAATTTTCTCTCGATGTTGCCGACTAATTTACATGTACTTCCATCTTTTGTTATGAGACTATCTTTTTTGTTGTTGTTGTTACTCTCCCTTTTCTTAAGACTGCAGTATATTAGACATCTTTAATGACCAAAGAGGAACAGGCGTTGATACCGACGTTATAACAAGAAGAAAAAAATCATTTCAAAAGTTAATGTTTTCTACAAGCAGTAGTTTATGTATAATATCTTTAATGGCCAAAGAGGAACAGGCGTTGCTACCGACGTTATAAGAAAAAAATCATTTCAAAAATTAATGTTTTCTACAAGCAGTAGTTTATGTATAATATCTTTAATGGCCAAAGAGGAATAGGCGTTGCTACCGACGTTATAATAAGAAAAAAATCATTTCAAAAATTTAAAAATTAATGTTTTCTACAAGCAGTAGTTTATGTATAATATCTTTAATGGCCAAAGAGGAACAGGCGTTGCTACCGACGTTATAAGAAAAAAATCATTTCAAAAATTAATGTTTTCTACAAGCAGTAGTTTATGTATAATATCTTTAATGGCCAAAGAGGAATAGGCGTTGCTACCGACGTTATAATAAGAAAAAAATCATTTCAAAAATTAATGTTTTCTACAAGCAGTAGTTTATGTATAATATCTTTAATGGCCAAAGAGGAACAGGCGTTGCTACCGACGTTATAAGAAAAAAATCATTTCAAAAATTAATGTTTTCTACAAGCAGTAGTTTATGTATAATATCTTTAATGGCCAAAGAGGAACAGGCGTTGCTACCGACGTTATAATAAGAAAAAAATCATTTCAAAAATTAATGTTTTTTACAAGCAGTAGTTTATGTATAATATCTTTTTTTTACCGCTTTTTTTTTTACCGCGAGTTTGTAAAAAATACCAGGTTGGGAAACTGGCGCAGGATATGCTTCTCTCAATGAGGGTAAATGGGCCTCTCTTAAGCCGTGGTAGGCAACCCATCTCGTGCCACGATAAAAACACCCTTGGTAGCTCAAGCGAAGCATCAAGTATTCAGCTACTGAGAAGATTTTGAATCTCGGCCGAGGCCGCAGGGTGATGATGATGATTCCTCTTGCAAATCTGTGGGAAGCTGCAGAATGGTAAAATCGAAAAGTTGCGTTTACAAAATTTTGTACTTCTGACATTTAAGGATGTGCGTTGTGGTCCAGTGGATATCGACTCGGAACGAGAAATCGGAGAGCCGAGTTCGAATTTCAGTTGAATTCGTTGCAATCATATACGCACAAATACCCTTGGGAAAGGTATTAATCCGTGTCTTCCCTCCAGCTATGGGTCAAATAACAGGACAGATTGGGTTCTATAGCCTTGATCTGCAACCAGTCTACCGCAGAAAGCAATGGCAACCTACTGCGGGATAATCTTCTGCCCAGTCAGTAATGTCTCTTTCGAGATACATGATCGCCCAAGCGTGTATCACGTATGGCATTTAACTGACATTTGTTATTACCGTTCTATGGCGGATATTTACTTGTTCGTCTGTCTCTAAAGCGGCACCCTTATTCGTCTCGCTGTCTCCCCATTCTGTCTCCCATTGCGACCAATGAAATATGCAGACTTTTGTCAGGATTGATAAATTGTGTAACAAGATTTTTACCGGTATTAATGTCAGTGGATTTCGTACTGGGTTCGAGTTCCAGTTAAATTCCTTGCATTCACTTACGCAAAAATACACTTATGAAAGGTATTAATCCGTCTCTTCCCTCCGGTTATGGGTTAAATAATAGGACAGGTTAGGTTCTATAGCCTTGGCTGGCAACCAGTCTACCGCAGAAAACAATGGTAACCTACTGCGGCATAATCGTCTGCCCAGTCAGTCATGTCTCTTTCGTCTAAGGATGTATCATGTATGGCACTTAACTGACTGAATGAAGATAATAGTTGTAAAAATAAATAAAGCTTCTACTGGGCATAAAGTGGGGGATCGGTTTTCTATTGTTGTTAAGTAATAAACTGATCCCCCACTAATTACTAATTATTAATACAATCTGTCTCTTCTCCCTTCAGCTATAGTTTAAATAGCAGGATAGAAAATCTTCTGCCCAGTCAGTCATGTCTCTTTCGAGACATGATCGCCCAAGCGTGTATCATGTATGGCACTTAACTGACATTTGTTATTACCGTTCTATGGCGGATATTTACTTGTTCGTCTGTCTCTAAAGCAGCACCCTTATTCGTCTCGCTGTCTCCCCTTTCTGTCTCCCATTGCGACCAATGATGTATGCAGACTTTTGTCAGGATTGATAAATTGCGAAACAAGATTTTTACAGGTATTAATCGTGGACTGAGCCTGCGAGCAACGACGAGGTGTTAGAAAGAATGGCAATGAAAAGGAAATTAATACTGAGCATCAGGAAGAGACAACTGAAGTTCCTGGGACATGCAATAATGAAGGAGAGCTTGGAGAACCTGATACTGAGTGACCAGATAGAAGGAAAAAGAAACAGAGGAAGACAGCGGATAACATATTTGCAGGGCCTGATCAGGTGGATGACGGAACGGGGGTTGCGAGGTGTAGCTCTAGCGAAGCATCAAGTATTCAGCTACTGACAAGATTTTGAATCTCAGCTGAGGCCGCAGAATGATGATGGTGATATTAGACATAATAGCCGTCAGTATAGAATAGGTGCCCTCTATTTACTATTTGTAAATTTGAATGCCTCCATAACGAAACTGCTTTCTTTTAACCACCATTCCTGCCTAGTATCAGAAGAGATGATGCTAGTCTCCTAGAAATCAAGACACTGCACCTCCTCGGCCTCACTCTCTCAAATGACCTCAAATGAAATTACTACATTGAATCCATTGCTGCATCTACTGCTAGGAAGGTCGGGTCACTATGTCGGGCCAGGAAGTTTTTTCGCAACAAAATCCATTTTGCACAATTATAAATCTACCATTCGTTCGTGCATTGAATATTGTTGTTTTATCTGGTTGGGTTCTCCTGCTATTCATCTGGTTGTTTGGTTGGTTGGTTGGTTGGTTGGTTTTTATAGCATATCAACACTTCGGCGGGTCATTTATTGCCAACTAAACTTTATTTATTGCTGGTAATACATTTTTCGTTCAACAATTTATTGTTGTTTTTATATAAGTTTTTGTGTCTCGTAATACTTTTTTCTTTTCGATTATCAAGATTCATTGGGATTTGTTTTTAAGGGCAGGGTCCCCAAGTCCTACAGTTGTTATTTAACCCATAACTGGAGAGAAGGGACGGATTAATACCATTCCCAAGGGTACCATTGCTTAAGTGAATGCAGGGTATTCAACTGGAATTTGAACTCGGCTCCCCGATTTCTCTTTCCGAGCTGATATCCACTGCACCACAACGCACATCCGTCACTATGCGCTTACAGCCTATTCATCTAGAGGTTCTCGACAAAATCCAAAGGAGGATCTGTAATATAATCGATCCAGACTTAGCTGCTCACTCTCAATCATTTTCTCACCAATATGATGTGGCTTCCCTCGGTCTTTTCTACAAGCATTTTCATTAAAACGAGCTTTTTACGTGTATTTACTTGTGCTGCTAGATTGTCATCAAGGTTGGTTGACAACATACCGTTAAAATTGGGTATCTCCAAAACATCGCTTAAAAACGGCATAGTATGAAGGAAAACTAAATAAAAGCAAAGTTTTCCCGGTAAAATATTTATGTTATCATTAAGGGGATAGATCAAAATATTTTTTTAATTATTTAAAAAAGAAATTTAATCGTTTCTAAAGGTTCATTTTGTGGTAGAAATTCTGGTAAATTTTCGTTGTAAATCCCGACGCTTTTTCCCCTTCAAATTTATCCAAAATAGCATTATCTCTGTGCAAATTTATATGCTGAACTCGAATCAACTGTTAGTTATCTCCAAGAATTTAGATGCAACGTCAATAGCCATCTTTTATCTATTTCATTCCTATCCATCTCTAGCTTTTATTCGACATTCCCTGTACCCTTTTTAAATCTCTGGGCATTTCTAGCGTTTCTGACTTTCTTGGGGTGAAATGCCCATAAAAATATTCTCAGTAACTCTGTAAACTTTTTGCGTTTTAAATATATTGTTTTGGGTGAATGATTACTATATACATATGCACAAACCTGGGAAGCATTCTGACACACGGTGAAAAGTGTGACATTGAGATCCAAAGACGCATTGGCATGGCCAAGGACGCATTTCAAAAGATAACCAGAGTACTGAGAGACAGGGAAATCTCATTGGAAACAACAAAAAAAAAAAAGAGAGAGGGCTAGATTATTAAGTGATATTTGTTCTTCTGTATGGAAGTGAATGCGGGACGATCTGCTCAAGGATAAAGGAGAGGCTTCAAGAGCAGTGTGTGTGTGTATGTGTGTGTATGTGTGTGTATGTATGTATGTGTTTGTATGTGTGTGTATGTATGTATGTGTGTGTATGTGTGTGTATGTATGTGTGTGTATGTGTGTGTATGTGTATGTGTGTGCATATGTGTGTATATGTGTGTATGTGTGTGTATATGTGTGTGTATGTGTGTGTATGTGTATATGTGTGTATGTGTGTATGTATGTGTGTGTATGTGTGTATGTGTGTGTATGTGTATGTGTGTGTATGTGTGTGTATGTATGTGTGTATATGTGTGTGTATATGTGTGTATGTGTGTATATGTGTGTATGTGTGCGTATGTGTATGTGTGTGTATATGTGTGTATGTGTGTGTATGTGTGTATGTGTGTATGCGCATGTGTGTGTATGCGCATGTGTGTGTGTGTGTGTGTGTGTGTGTGTGTGTGTGTGTGTGTGTGTGTGTGTGTGTTATATGCATTTTAATGTCTCTATATTCCGGAGCTTTTAGAAAGGTTCTTAATTAAATTTAACATAAGGCACCCGAATTCGTGACGTGAAAAATAAATCGTTACCAACAAGACCAACATCTGCGCAAATGCGGAGACGGCATAAAATAATGTGCGTGTAATCGATATTTCATCAATATCGGTAAGCTGCTGTATAGAAATAAACACGGAACAACGGGCTGACGCACATTCACAAAGAATATATAGATACATATGAGGAGTCTGAGATAGATAGATAGATAGATAGATAGATAGATAGATAGATAGATAGATAGATAGATAGATATGAAGAAAGACTGGGATAGATAGATAGATAGATAGATAGATAGATATGAAGAGACTGGGAGATAGATAGATAGATAGATAGATAGATAGATAGATAGATAGATAGATAGATAGATAGAAGAGACTGGGAGATAGATAGATAGATAGATAGATAGATAGATAGATAGATAGATAGATAGATATGAAGAGACTGGGATAGATAGATAGATAGATAGATAGATAGATAGATAGATAGATAGATAGATATGAAGAGACTGGGATAGATAGATAGATAGATAGATAGATAGATAGATAGATAGATAGATAGATAGATAGATAGATAGATAGATAGATATGAAGAGACTGGGAGATAGATAGATAGATAGATAGATAGATAGATAGATAGATAGATAGATAGATATGAAGAGACTGGGATAGATAGATAGATAGATAGATAGATAGATAGATAGATAGATAGATAGATAGATAGATAGATATGAAGAGACTGGGAGATAGATAGATAGATAGATAGATAGATAGATAGATAGATAGATAGAAGAGACTGTGAGATAGATAGATAGATAGATAGATAGATAGATAGATAGATAGATAGATAGATAGATATGAAGAGACTGGGAGATAGATAGATAGATAGATAGATAGATAGATAGATAGATAGATAGATAGATATGAAGAGACTGGGAGATAGATAGATAGATAGATAGATAGATAGATAGATAGATAGATAGATATGAAGAGACTGGGATAGATAGATAGATAGATAGATAGATAGATAGATAGATAGATATGAAGACTGGGATAGATAGATAGATAGATAGATAGATAGATAGATAGATAGATAGATAGATAGATAGATAGATAGATAGATATGAAGAGACTGGGAGATAGATAGATAGATAGATAGATAGATAGATAGATAGATAGATATGAAGAGACTGGGATAGATAGATAGATAGATAGATAGATAGATAGATAGATAGATAGATAGATAGATAGATAGATAGATATGAAGAGACTGGGAGATAGATAGATAGATAGATAGATAGATAGATAGATAGATAGATAGATAGATAGATAGATATGAAGAGACTGGGAGATAGATAGATAGATAGATAGATAGATAGATAGATAGATAGATAGATAGATAGATAGATATGAAGAGACTGGGTAGATAGATAGATAGATAGATAGATAGATAGATAGATAGATAGATAGATAGATAGATATGAAGAGACTGGGATAGATAGATAGATAGATAGATAGATAGATAGATAGATAGATAGATAGATAGATAGATAGATATGAAGAGACTGGGATAGATAGATAGATAGATAGATAGATAGATAGATAGATAGATAGATAGATAACAATGCACACTTATTTACATATGGCTGGCATGAGATATGAATATTCAATCACATAACAGTTCCAGATAAATAGATAGGTAGATCAGTCAATCAGTTACGTGCCATACGTGATACACGCTTGGGCGATCATGTCTTGAAATGAATTTGACTCGAAGAGACAGGACTTACTGGGTAGAATTTTTTTCCGCGATTGGTTGGCATTACATTCTGCGGTAGACTGGTTGCCAACCAAGGCTATATAGCCCAATCTGTTCTGCTATTAAATCAATAGCTGGAGGGAAGAGACGGATTAATAGTTTTCCTAAGTGTAATCGAGCTAATATCAACTGGAATTCGAACTCGGCTCTCCCATTTCTCGTCCCGATCCGATATTACGCATATTCTATTTTCAGTATTAAAGTAAAAACGTTATAAATTACAAACCGGTCGTGGTAATATTTTAAATTAAATATTTTAAATTAAATATTTTAAATTAAATATTTTAAATTAACCCTCGAACACTAGCCATGAATTAAAGTTACACTCCTACTATTTTACATGCAGGCACTTCATACTTTGTTATTTGAGTTGACATTCTTCTTTTATGTGCCATGTCCTTTCGGGACGTAGGCGATCATGGCTTTCCACATCTCCCTATCCCTGGTGGCTCTTAGCATGCTTTCTCCTGTTGCAATATTCAACCCTCGTTCGTCATTCACCTGATTAGACCCTTCAAATATGTTATCCACTGCTTTCTTTTTCCTTCTATCTGGCTTGTCAGTATCAGGTTCTCCAAGCCCTCCTTCCTCGTTGCATGTCCCAGGAGCTTCAGTTGTCTCTCCCTTGTGCTCATTATTAATTTCCTTTTCGTTTCCATTCTTTCCAAAACCTCATCATTGCTCGGTCCCCGATATCCGCTGCATTTTTATCCTTTTTAAAAACCAAATTAAGAGCAATCTAGCAACAATATTTTAACTTATTGTATCGTTCCCCGACATTCCGAATTCTAATGTTTTGGGCAGAAGGATTTCTACAGTAGATTTATTACCCTACATTTAATACCGACTAAAAAATCTTTTAAATAATTTAAACGTACATTTTTTTGTATTTTTGGCCTTTTGTTTTGTTTTGTTTTTAAAGAAAAGATGCAAAGTAGTTATATGTCGACGTCTTGTTTAGAAAATATGTGCACAGTAAACTTATAAAAAGACACGAAATTGTCATGTGATGGTTAGTAGCTAAAGCGTACTGAAATATACCATTTCCCCCTCACTAATAGAATGACAGAGAAACTCTCTCTCTCTCTATCTATCTATCTATGTATCTATCTATCTATCTATCTCACTCTTTCTCCCACTTTCTCTCTCTACTCATATATTCTTTCCCTCTCTTTATTGTCATGTGATGTTATTGTCATGTGATGGTTAGTAGCTAAAGCGTACTGAAATATACCATTTCCCCCTCACTAATAGAATGACAGAGAAACTCTCTCTCTCTCTCTCTCTCTCTCTCTCTATCTATCTATCTATCTATCTATCTATCTCACTCTTTCTCCCACTTTCTCTCTCTACTCATATATTCTTTCCCTCTCTTTATTGTCATGTGATGTTATTGTCATGTGATGGTTAGTAGCTAAAGCGTACTGAAATATACCATTTCCCCCTCACTAATAGAATGACAGAGAAACTCTCTCTCTATCTCTCTCTCTCTCTCTATCTATCTATGTATCTATCTATCTATCTATCTCACTCTTTCTTTCCCACTTACTCTCTACTCATATATTCTTTCCCTCTCTTTATTGTCATGTGTTATTGTTGTCCTTAGTGGTTAGTAACTAAAGCAATAACAAATATACCATTTCCCCCTCACTGACAGACAGCAGAGAAACTCTCTCTCTCTATCTATCTATCTATCTATGTATCTATCTATCTATGTATCTATCTATCTCACTCTTTCTCCCTTTCTCTCTCTACTCATATATTCTTTCTCTTTATTGTCATGTGATGTTATTGTCATGTGATGGTTAGTAGCCTAAAGCATACTGAAATATACCATTTCCCCCTCACTAATAGAATGACAGAAAACTCTCTCTCTCTTTCTCTGTCTATCTATGTATCTATCTATCTATCTATCTCTTTCTCCTTTCTCTCTCTACTCATATATTCTTTCCCTCTCTTTCTGTTGTCCTTGTGATGTTATTGTCATGTGATAGTTGGCTAGCTAAAACGTATTTCAAAATATACCATTTCCCCCTCACTAATAGAATGACAGAGAAACTCTCTCTCTTTCTCTATCTATCTATGTATCTATCTATCTATCTATCTCACTCTTTCTCCCTTTCTCTCTCTATCTACTATTCTTTCCCTCTCTTTATTGTCATGTGATGTTATTGTCTGTGATGGTTAGTAGCTAAAAACTTGTGCTGAAATATACCATTTCCCTCACTAATAGAATGACAGAGAAACTCTCTCTCTATCTCTCTCTCTCTCTCTATCTATCTATGTATCTATCTATCTCACTCTTTCTCCCTTTCTCTCTCTGTCTGTGTATTCTTTCCCTCTCTTTATTGTCATGTGATGTTATTGTCATGTGATGATTGGTAGCTAAAGCAATACTGAAATATACCATTTCCCCTCACTAATAGAATGACAGAGAAACTCTCTCTCTCTCTCTCTATATATCTATCTATCTCTCTCACTCTTTCTCCCTTTCTCTCTCTACTCATATATTCTTTCCTCTCTTTATTGTCATGTGATATGTATCATACCAGTGGTTATTGGCTAAAGCATGCCAATGCTGTTCCCTCACTAATGAGTGACAGAAGAAACTCTCTCTCTCTCTCTCTCTCTCTATCTATCTATCTATCTATCTATCTCACTCTTTCTTTCTCTCTCTATGTATATTCTTTCCTCTCTTTATTGTCATGTGATGTTATTGTCATGTGATGGTTAGTAGCTAAAGCGTACTGAAATATACCATTTCCCCCTCACTAATAGAATGACAGAAAACTCTCTCTCTCTCTCTCTCTCTCTCTCTATCTATCTATCTATGTATCTATCTATCTCACTCTTTCTCACTTTCTCTCTCTACTCTCTGTATATTCTTTCCCTCTCTTTGTCATGTGATGTTATTGTCATGTGATGATTTATTATTCAGGCATACTGAAATATACCATTTCCCCCTATAATAGAGCCAATGAAGAAACTCTCTCTCTCTCTCTCTCTCTATCTATCTATCTATGTATCTATCTATCTATCTATCTCTTATCTTTCTCACTTTCTCTCTCTACTCATATATTCTTTCCCTCTCTTTATTTTTTCATATTTCTGATAACCCAGATTATAACAAATCTTATGCGGTCAACTGACGTCATGTAAAAGTCAACCAATCACTGATGATCACGCTAAAATCAAAGTAAAAACGCGTAGGCCTTAGGAAAATATAAAAAGAACAACGAACACGTGCATAATGCTCTTCTCTCTTCTTTTTCTTCTTTTTGGTTCCCCCACAGCCCGCACACACGTGCGTATGTGAAGCCTCGCGACATTCCGTCGGAGATTCAACTAATATCAACCTGCCAAAGGCAGATGTGCTATAATAATATTCACGAAAAAATATACAGAAACAAAGAATTGATTCAAGAGATAATTCATACACTCACATACCGGTACAAGTTATAATATAGTACACGCCATTAAAAACCTGCTACTACATTACACCGGACACACACATGTAGAAATAAATATATATTCACATGAAATTCTTTTTTTTTTAATTTTTAACTTTTTTTATAATCATATCGCCCCAAGCAAGGCATTTTACTGTCACTGTTTTGCAAGGGGTTACATAGGAGGAAAGTTATGAGAAAGAGCGACAGGTTATACGGAGTGTCAGAAAGAGGGTAAGAGAAAGATGAGAATACTGATGAGAGTAGAGTGGACGGCGAAAGAAGAATGAGAGAAGGATGAATGTGACCATAAGGGAGGGATCAGTTTATATATTGATTGTAATGTAGAATTGATCCCCCACTTTATATCTACATTGTAATAGTATAGAATTTTTTTATAATCGTATCGCCCCAAGCAAGGCATTTTACTGTCATTGCTTTGCAGGGAGTTACATAGGAGGAAAGTTATGAGAAAGATTTACAGGTTATAGGGGGTGTCAAGAAGAGGGTAAGAGAAGGAATACGGCGGCTATAACGTGAGGGATCAGTTTATATATTGAATGTAATGTAAGATTGATCCCCCACTTTACACCCACATTATAATAGTATAGAATTTATTTTATAATCATATTGCCCCAAGCAAAGCATTTTACTGCCACTGTTGTGCATGGGGTTACACAGAAGGAAAGTTATGCGAAAGAGTGACTGGTTATAGGGGGTGTCAGAAAATAGGTAAGAGAAGGATGAGAATACGTCTGAGAGTGGAGTGGACGGAGAAAGGAGCATGGGAGAAAGAATGCAGGCTAGTGAGATAGGAGATGACTATTGGCTTTACATTTAAATTCTTAGAGATTGTAGCTGTCTTGGAAGAAAGTAAACGGAAAGGAAATTCTACAGTCGGGAATGCGAGAAAATAAACTGATAGAGTAGAATTTGTGTTTACATTTTATTGGTTAAAAACGTAAAAGGGTGGAACCTAGTTGCTAATCTTGTGGCTCGAGTTAATTCATATATAGGGGGCCCCAGTGAGCTAAGTTTATCAGAGCAGAAGCCTAACATATCAACTTAATACGAAAATACAGATAAAATGGTGAACATTCCCATATAAAATGATCGTATAGTGTAACACGTCTGCCGGCTGGCTCGTTGGTTCGCTGCCCCTTGTCCGGACACTGCTGCGATGGTGATAACCGGAACCTGAGTGGGTTGATGCTGTCGAAACGGCACCACTTATGACGACGCTTTCGAGCCGCTAGTCCTCAAGACATCTTATTACAACAACCAACTGTCTGCCCACGTTGTGTTTATTTGATCTCAGAAAGTCACGTTAAAAAGCCTGGTAGTCGTATTTCTACCATATCAAACCAGACCGGACACTTGTGTACATTTGGGTTAAAAAAAATTCGGCACAAAAAAAAAATTAACAAATGAATAAGTTCGAAGATGGATGAGTTACGAAGAAAGTTTTTATATAAAAAAAAAAATTAATTGTAAAAGCAGAAAATACAATTGTCGAAATTCAAGTTTACAACGCAGAGAGGATTCGTTTTAAAATACCAGAGTTTTCAATATTCAGATAAAAATAAGTTTTTTTGAAGTTTCATTAAAACGCTCTCAAATGTTCAAAATAATCCGAGTCAATTCTCCAGGTAACTTTTAAAACAACAAAGTTCTTTCGGGTTCTTGTTGGAACTTAACGGAATTTACCGAGCTAGACCGAACGAGTCGGCGACGACTGTGGGGGTTGTTTTTCTTTGCCGCTCGAAAATCTTTTTCACCAACTAACTGATTTTTCTCACTGAGTCCGGATTTATATAGTCGTCCCCAATTCCCTTGGGGGAGCTAACCGACTCAAAGCTTTTGACCAATGAGATTATTTTCCACCCACACGATGTAAGGGGAGTTACGGCTCAACGAATGAAATATCAACAGCTCACATGACGTAATGTTTTTCTGTTTTCTTTCTTTCAATTACATCATCTGTTTTTCGATTTTAGAATCAGTTCTCAGGAATAATTTTGAAGACTCAATCTTACCTGACCTCATCAAGAAAATCCTGACATTTGTTATGGCTACGGCCATTTTCAAATTCCACTGGCTCAAAACAATTGGTTTAAAACACGAAACAAGAAGAAAAACTATATTTTTCTCTTTTTTTCTAATTATCAGCCAATTTCTCTATTCCCTGGATTTTACAAGTACATATATATTAAAGATATATATTTTTATTTTACGTATACTAACATCACGGATTACAATAATACACAACTAACAATACCACTAATATCAATTCCCTTCACTCCGTTGTAATAAACCACGAAGTATATTTTCGTAAATATTTTTTGTATATATATATATATATATATATATACATATATATATATTCATGTGGAAAGAGGGTTACATAGTTCATATCAATCTGGCCTTTATTTATTCACTATCACAATCACGTCTAAACTTTACTCGTCACCCAAACTACGACTATGCACTAATCTTTTTAAAAAATCCTTTGATAAATGACTGTAACAAACAAGACCAGCTTTTCTGTTTTCTCACTCTGTCTCTCCTAAGGGATTTCCCTCTGATCAAACTCAAAGCCTTTCCTAAATAACTGGGTGTGGCTTTCTGATGCACTGGGTGGGAAACGATCTTTCACACGTTGCCTTGACAAAGGTCGCTACGTGAAACGTTCGGCCAGGACGCAGTGTCCGTGACAAAATATTTCTTGCACTGCAGTTTAGAAGGTGACAAGGCCATGGCGTCACGGCAGAGTGTGGGGCCGAGTGGCTGTTAATCGTGTGATCTCGCTATCGTATTGCAGAAGCTAAGGAAAACGAGACCGGCAGTGACAATGGCGCCGTAAAGACTGTGATAGTCAAATCACGCGCTGATCGACAGCTTCAAATGAATTTCAACGATCAGTTTCGAGATCGTTTCAGCGACTCTTCTTCAGACGTGTTGCTACTCTGACTTTTTCCTTATTTGTCTCTCTTTCTCCACATATATAAACATGTGCGCGCGTGTGAGTGGGTGCAGATGATGTATATGTGGGCTACATTTATTTCAGACATGTTTGGTTGAATTTGACAGACAAGGAAAATTGTGACGTACTTATGGCAGCATTACTACTGCGAGATACACGTGTACCATATAGATATATGCAGCTTGTTTTGGGTGTGACCCGAGGGCAAGTACATGTGTGAACGAGATAGATAGATAGATAGATAGATAGATAGATAGATAGATAGATAGATAGATAGATAGAAGTGAATTGACATAGATAGATAGATAGATAGATAGATAGATAGATAGATAGATAGATAGATAGATAGATAATGATCTCCCCGACGCCATTAGATCCCATGTAGGCATGTACGCCGATGATACCACAATCTACTTTCGCCTCGATCAAAAACCAGGTGTGGGCGACAAAGCGAACCTCGCTGCCGAGCTTGAAAAGGACCTCCAATCCGTCGTGGCCTGCGGTAGGAAATGGCTATACATTTCAATGCGTCTAAAACGAAGCTGTTATCAACTAACCACCATAGCCAATCGCATCTACCTCCCATTAGCATGGGACAGGCTTGCCTCCCAGAGAGTAAAACACTATGCCTCCTTGGCCTTACACTTTCGGCGGACCTCAGATGGAATGACTATATCGAATCCATTGCCAAATCTGCCGCTATGAAAGTCGGCTCTCTGTGCAGTGCCCGGAAGTTTTTCCCTCCAGAATCTATTCTGCACATATACAAATCTGCCATTCACCCGTGTATTGAATATTGCTGCCATATCTGGTCGGGTGCCCCTGCTGCTCTCCTTGGGCTTCTTGACAAAATACAAAGGCGGCTGCAACCACTCTCTCACCGGCGTGATGTGGCTTCTACAAGTACTTTCATGGCTTCTGCTCCGATGAGCTTAGATCACTGGTGCCGCCTAAGCAGGAATTTACACGAGATACTAGATTAGCAACTAGGTCCCACCCTTTTACAGTTAAACAGATAAGATGTAACCGTAAATTCTACTCCAACAGTTCTTTTCTCGCGCTTCCCGCCTGTGGAACTCCCTTCCACAAGTCTGCTTTCCCGACAGCTACAATCTCCAGGTGTTTAAATGTAGGGTCAATAGACACCTCCTATCACACTAACTCCCAATTATTCTCAGAACACTCTCATCTAACTAACCCTCATTCTCGGTATCCTTACCCGCCTATCACCAACCCTCTGACATTTCCTATATTTAACCATTCTCGGTATCCCTACCCGCCTATCACCCACCCTCTGACATTTCCTATATTTAATCTTCCTTTCTCCACTCTATGTAACCCCCTGCGCAGTAGTGGCAGTGACATGCCTTGCTCGGGGTGAAACGCTTATAAAAAAGAAAAAAATAGAAGTGAATTGACATAGATACAACTTCGATAGATAGAGAGATAGATAGATAGATAGATAGATAGATAGATAGATAGATAGATAGATAGAGTGAGAGAATGTGAAAATCAAGTGTGTCTTTTTCGTTTACTCAGCCAAAATATTACTTTAAATTCTTCAATTTTTTTTTTTTTCTTTGCAGATGGAGTTTAACCAGAATGCCGGATACTATTACTCTTTTTCAATTCAACAATCGTGTTTGAAGAACTAAACTGTTCCCCACAAAAAATAAGGTAAACAATTCGCTTCATTTATTCCCTCGAAAATTGTTTTTTTTTTTAATTTTTTCTAGGTTACCGAAGCTTTTTAATGTTGTATATTTGCAATAATATTGAACTAATGCACCCAAATAAAATGGCTGCCGTATCAATATGTCGGCTGCTGCAATGAAGATGATGGCTGCGCCAACAGCGATTACTTATGCAAATAATACTCCGACTTTTTATAGTCTACAGGAGAGCTTTCTTCCGGGCGAATGGATAAATCTAATTCAAAGAACACATTTTCACCTGAATTGACATCCACTGATTTATCCCTACTTTTGTAAGCGGCTTATAAAAAAGTCATTGCTTGCTGAACAAAGATCAAAGCCCGTGTGGGGATCACAAATGACCGATAAGTCAATGTGTGAAATAGAGAACGAAGTCTTTTTGTTTTCTTTGCCACGGTCGCGATGCGAACACGAACATACACACACATACACAACAACAACACACGCACACACATACCCACACATATGTGTGTGTGCGTGCGTGCGTGCGTGCGTGCGTCCGTGCGTGTGTGAGTAAATATGTAAATCTAAATAAAATATATAGTTAAAAAGACAATATGAATGAAGACAAAAATTGACTTTATATATATATATATATATATATATATATTGTTAAATATAAGAGACAATGAATGTCTATTATGTTTAATCATGAGCCGTTCTAAGCGTCGTATTTTGGCTTTAATTTTAGTTGAAAATAAAGACAAAATTCTCCAGCATTTAGATAATATTTTATTAAATTTGTTCTAAGCTTTCGGCTCACTGCGTTTGTTATTTTTGGTAACTATTGCCGTTGCCTAACGGAGTTTTATGTCAACACAAAATAAAATCGTCTCTGATGGTGGATGTTATTGTGTTACCGTTCTTAATAACCTCTCTGAAGATGGCTCATGTGAGCCGAAAGCTTAGAACAAACTTAATAAAAAATTATCGAAATGTTGGAGAATTTTTGTCTTTATTTTCAACTGAAATTAAAGCCAAAATACGACGTTTAGAACGGCTCATGATTAAACATAACAGACATTCATTGTCTCTTATATTTAACAGTATATGTTTAGAAAATTATTTGCTGCCTCGATACACTATATATATATATATATATATATATATATATATATATATATATATACATTATTCGGACTATTGTTTTCATCTGTGTTGTCATTTGTACGATGTTTCGGCCGTTGTACGCTCCGGCCTTTTGCAGGTGCTAGGAATTTCTAACCGAACTCTTTATTACAATCTCTGGAGTATATCATCCTCATTCCTTGCGTAAAGCCTCAACTGGAAGTCATAAATTATCTCCCTCTAACCCTGCAAAGAATGAGGTTGATATACCCCAGTGATTGTAGTAATGAGTTTGGTTCGAAATTCCTAGCTGCTGAAGAAGGCCGGAAACCACAACGGCCGAAACGTCGTACAAATGGCTACAAAGATGAGGACAATAGTCCGAATAATGTAAATACTGGTAAATACTGTAAATACTACCTCAGAAAAATAAACAAATATATATATATATATATATATATATATATATATATATACAATAATCCTCACACGTACACACGGTAAAAAGTATCTCCAGATATTGAAGCCCATCTACATTCAATCCAAACAAGCCACATTTTAAAAAATCACGTTTAAATCTGGTCTTAACAGATTACATTGCATTTGAATATATGGTTCTGTTGACATTTCAAACTCTCACGCGTTGTGACGTCATAGAACCGTAGTACAAATTTACGAACTGCGTTTGTTATTTTTAGTAACTGTTGCCGTTGCTTAGCAGAGTTTTATGTTAACAGAAGATAAAATCGTCGCTGATGGGGGATGTTTTTGTGTTAGCGTCCTTCTAACCTCTCTGAAGACGACTCATGTGAGCCGAAAGCTTAGAACTAACTTAATAAAAATTATCCAAATGTTGGTATTTTGACAAGCAGTTTTTTTTATAAAGTACTCGATATCAGGGTAAAGTTATAGCGTTGATAAACACAAAGATTTTGTCCCTTTAACTGAGCAGGTTTCGGCCGACTTCGAAGTTTCGTGAGGACAACTTTATGATGCTCTCAATCGTCAGGCTGGTTTGCAAATCAACGATATGTTTATTTTAGGTACCTTCACTCAATTGCCGAAAAAAAACAGCATATCATGATATTCAGTTTGAATTTCATAAAAACAAAGTTTTATCATCAAAATGTTTATGCTATTATTAAAAGGAAATATCAAATTTTGTGGTCATTATTTTTAAAAAAGTTTTAAATCCTTTCTAACACGTTCGAAATTATTAATTAAAATTTTCGTTTTTTGTTTTACGTCAGTGATTCAGGCTATATAATATGATGATACTATAGTTTACTCTCGCCTCGATCAAAAATCTGGTGTTGGTGACAAGGCGAACCTCGCTGCCAAGCTTGAGAAGGACCTCCAATCCGTGGTGGATTGGAGTAAGAAATGGCTCGTAAAATTCAATTCTTCCAAAACGAAGCTGCTGTCAATTAACCACCACTGACAACCGCACCTCCCTCCCATTAGCATGGAACAGGCTTGCCTCCCAGAGAGTAAATCACTACGCCTGCTTGGCCTGACACTCTCAGCGGCAATCCCTCTATGTAACCCCCTGCGCTATAGTGGCAGTGGAATGCCTTGCTTGGGGTGACACGATTATATATATATATATATATATATATATATATATATATATACGTAATGTGGCTATTAAGTAAAACGTAATATTACGAAGGTTGTTTTTGGCGTTGAAAGACACATAAATTTAAAAATTCTTGCAGAATTCAATTAATTGTCTGATTTTAATGAAACTTTCAGGACTTATTTACAAATGAATATATTTATTTATATAATTATTATTTTGAGAAAATCTTGGAAAATATATATATATATATATATATTTTTACATCTCTTATGCCAACTCCCATTAATTTCATTATCAATACAATTTTTTTTATTTATTAGTTAAATGCAAAACCCATTAGGGAATTTTAATGATGTAATTTATTTTAATTATCAGTCCATTTTTCTGAAAATCTGCTCTGAATAATAGAATCAAAAATGAATTAAGCCTACGCTGTTTTCAAAGCAAAATTTTAATTCATTTTATAAATAATATAATTTTAGGAGATCATATTCTAAAGAAGAAAAAACAATTTCGATGAATAATGAATTTTTATAAGAATTGTTTTCTTTTTTCTCTTTTTTTGCTAATTAAAGTTTCAAACATCTTTTTAAATTTCCGCTAGTTACTCAGTGTCTTCGGTTATTAATTCACTAAAAATAGACTTTATTTACAAATCGAAAATTCGTAAGCTTAATACATAATCATTTAGAATTAAAGAATTTAGAATATTTTCTATTTTATTTTTCTCATAAGAGACTCAGCATTAAAAGGTTTTAAGAGTTGTTCCCCTTACGAAATGCTAAACTGGGTTATGTCAACTTTTGGTCACCATACTTCCAGATTGATTGATTGATAACAGGGCATGTCATCATCTACTTGAAAGGTCAACGAGTCAGACCTTTCTGATTAAGAAATATTTTATTCTAAATTTGTGACATAAACAAGTAATATTTGTTTCAAATCAGATTAATTTAACTTTAAATTTGTTAATTTTCAAGAATTAACGAGTGATAAATGTATATTTCATTTTTGCAAGACTTTTAAAACCGAAAATTAACTTGTTGTTTACAAATGTGTTGATTACTCAAAATGGTCAAAAAATTGAATTTTAAAAAATCTCAAAATGTCAGATTCCAATGAATATAGTTTCTGTTTGAAATTTACCAGAGTATTTTGCTTAGTGGAAATAGTAAATTTAATCATTTAGAGTTCAATTCAGCTAAAATTAAAGTTTCAAGAAAAAAAATTTTTTATTTTTAAAAATTCAATTTCAAACTTAGGTATCGAAAATGAAGTGGAAGTACCTATTTTATCATCTATTAAGTATTGCTTTCTTACAACGGCATAAACACATGCAGTGGTGGTAGCGCCTTGCTTGGGGTGAAATGATTAAAAAAAATACAAATATGCAGTTCAAGTGAAAAAAAAAAAGCAGCCATTTCACTCTCTCCCAAAAACATCAAAACAATGTTGTTGTTTTTTTCATATAATCATGTCGCAACAATCAAGGCATTTTACTGACACGGTTTTGCAGGAGGGTTACATAGGAGGAAAGTTATGAGAAAGAGTGACAGGTTATAGGGGATGTCAGAAAGTAAATAAAAGAAGGATTACGGTGGCCATAAAGTGAGGGATCAATTTATATATTAATTGTAATATAAAATTGATCCCCCACTTTATATTTACATAATAATTTCTTGTCTGTTGATAAGCTGTAGAAAATGAATCAACCAATAAATGAAATACTGATTAGCTACACATGCATGTCTTTTAGATTTATTTACATTCTCTAGAATATAAATATATAGAAATATTTTTATAATGATATCACCCCAAACAAAGCAGTTTACTGCCACTGTTATGCGGGGGTTTACATAGGAGGAAAGTTATGAGAAACAGTGACAGGTTATAAGGGGTGTCAGGAAGTGAGTAAGAGAAGGATTACGGCGGCCATGAAGTGAGGGATCAATTTATATATTGGCATGTTAATGCCACTGTTTTGCAGGGGGATACATAGGAGGAAAGTTATGAGAAAGAGTGACAGGTTATAGGGGATGTCAGGAACTGAATAAGAGAAAAATGAGGATGATCATAAAATGAAGGGTCACTTTATATACTGATTGTAATATAAAATTGATCCCCCGCTTTATATCTACAAAATAATTTCTTCTCTGTTGAAAAGCCGTCGAAAACAAATCAATCAGTAAAATGAAATACTGATTAGCTACACATGCATGTCTTAGATTTATTTACATTCTCTGGAATAGAAATGCATAGAATTTCTTTTTTATAATCATATCACCCCAAGCAAGGCATTTTACTGCCACTGTTTTGCAGGGGGTTACATCGGAGGAAAGTTATGAGAAAGAGCGACAGGTTACAGGGGGTGTCAGGAAGTGGGTAAGAGAAAGATGAAAATAGTGATGAGAGTAGAGTGGGCAGAGAAAGAAGCATGAGAGAGAGGATGCAGGTTAGTAAGATTGAAGATGACTATTGACTTTGCATTTAAATTCTTGAAGATTGTAGCTGTCAGTGTAGCAAGTAAATGAAAGGACATTCCACAGGCGGAAAGTGCGAGAGAAGAAGTTGCTGGAGTAGAATTTGCGTTTATATTTTATTGGTTTCACAGTAAAAGGGTGGGGCCTAGTTGCTAATCTTATGGCTTGAGTAAATTCATATATAGGAGGCACCAGTGAGCTAAGTTCATCGGAGCAGAAGCCATGAAAGTATTTGTAGAAGAGATACGTTGGATTTTGTCAAGGACACCTAGGTAGATAGCAGGAGCACCCGACCAGATATGGTAGCAGTATTCAATGCACGGATGGTAGATTTATATATGTGCAGGATTGTTTCAGGCTGAAAAAATCTTCCTAGCCCTACACAGAGAACCGACTTTCTTAGCAGTGGATTTAGCTCTGGATTCTATATAGTTATTCCACTTGAGGTCTGTTGTGAAAGTTAAGACGAGGAGACGCACTGTTTTGCTTTCAGGGAGATTAGCCTGATCCATGCTAATGGGGGGTCATAATGTGAACTCAGTGAGGAATATCAGCCAATCCATCTTCTCACCTGACACATATTTCAAGAAAGAAAGATCGATTTATTTGTATTATCTCTAATAAGGCGTTGTGACGGACGGACACACACGGCTTTTATTATATTAATGATTATTAAAAGGAAAAGAAAGTTCATTTTTCAAAACAATGAGAATAAAACTATGAATTACCAGTAAAGCTTGCAAAACAAATACTCATGACAGATACACATGCTAAGTTATATGAAATCGTGTTTTAAATAAATAGGAACGCGCAGGGGCCTAATACCTGAGGAGGTTAAGGGCAAAACTTGACAAGTCTTTAATAGCAATATATATATATATATATATATATATATATATCCAAGTGAATAAGGAACGAAGAAAATATTAACAACGTTCTAAACATTAATCTAAAACAGTGCTCAATGTAAAAATCGAGCTATGAGTATTTATTATAAATTATAGTTCAGAACATGTACAAATTATCATCTATCATATTATAAAGTAAAGTATATATATATATATATATATATATATATATATATATATTATTATTACATTATTTAATTACTTAGTCATAAAATAGAAACCTGAATTTTAAGCCTATTGAACCCAACATGCTCTGTTACTTAACCCATATATTGAGGGAGAAGTGACGGATTAATTTTTTTCTGGAAGGCATTTGCGCGTAAAAGTGACTGCCGCAAACTCAACTCTCCGATTTTTCGTTCTGAGCCGATATCCACTGCCCTACAACATCACATCCCATGATTAAATACATATAATATCTTTATCGCAATGATTACATATGTGTATGGCATTCCAGTCATGCGTTCGTAAAAAAAATCTCTGTTTGTGCATTTGAAAAAAGAAAAAATCATTAATTGTAAATCGCTTGAAGATGCCGAAAGGTTTAAATCTAAGTTGCGGAAATAATTTATTTATAAATGAAAAAGTATATATATATATATAGTCATCCGCAAAAAGAACTGCTTTGCTATATCACAGATCATCGGTACGGTTAGACATCCAATTGCTTTTAACCCAGGATTGAAACCCAATCGAATTGACGTCAGTCGGCGATTCTACCTCTAAACTACGGGCGCTCGGTAGAAGTAAGCAGACTTTTAGCATATGAGGTATATCTAAGTGAATAAGGAACGAAGAGAAAATTAACAACGTTCAAAACATTAATTGAAAACAGTGCTCAATGTAATAAATAGAGCTATGAGTATTTATTATAAATTATAGTTCAGAACATTTACAAATTAGCATCTATGACAAAGTACGCATTTTGTTTCCACATTGAAAGGACAATGTCTCATCAGTTAGTGTGAAGGGAGATGGAAAATTCTTTTCCTTATATTGGTAAATTTTGTGTGAGAGGTAAGTGGGGTAAAGAAAATGGGAAATCAGAATTGGAAGCTGTAAATTAGAGTTTGAACAAAAAGAGGAAAATGGGGGAGAAGGAAGAGAGAGGTGGTTAATGGACATGTTGGAAATTTAAGAGACAGGTCTAACCGTAGGAGATAAGTTAAGGTCCTTTACAGCCTTTTATGACCAGGCATTTGAGTTTATCAAAGAGGAAGAAGAAGGAAGAAATGTATATGGGGTGCGAGGGAGTGGGAGAGGATGGGCTAAGAAGAAAAAGAAATTGGTAGTGGATAAACATATCTGTATTAGTGAAGTATAAGGCTACAAATATTTTGGGGCGTTTCTTCGAAGGATAGTGAAATCCTGTACATAGGCTTAGTAGTAGTTAAAGGGGTTCTTCAGTGTAGCTAGATTAACCATTTGCTTCAAACCGAGATCGAAAACCGACTGATTCGTAATCAAACGGATATCACTCCACTGCACTGTCGACGTAAGGCAGCTTTATAGGTGCCACTATAGCGTGAGGTCTCTCGTAGCATCGAACTATAATATAATATTGTATGTGTATACATATAGTATTTAAATTATTCGGATTTAGTCAGTTAAGCGCCATACGTGATACACGCTTTGGGCGATCATGTCTCGAAAGAGACATGACTGATGGGCAGATTTTCTATCCTGCTATTTAAACTGTAGCTGAAGAGAGAAGAGTCGGATTGTATTAATAATTAGCAATTTTGGGGGGATCAGTTTATTACTTCGTAACAATAGAAAACAGATCCCCCACTTTATGCCCAGTAGAAGCTTTACTTATGTTTCCAACTATAATCTTCATTCAGTCAGTTAAGTACCATACGTAATACACGCTTGGGCGATCATGTCTCGAAAGAGACCACTGACTGGGCAGATTTTCTATCCTGCTATTTAAACTATAGCTGAAGGGAGAAGAGACAGATTGTATTAATAATTAGTAATTAGTGGGGGATCAGTTTATTACTTCATAACAATAAAATACTGATCCCCCACTTTATGCCCAGCAGAAGCTTTACTTATGTTTCCAACTATTATCTTCATTCAATCAGTTAAGTGCCATACGTGATACACGCTTTGGGCGATCATGTCCCGAAAAAGGCATGACTGACTGGGTAGAATATTATCCCGCAGTAAGTTGCCATTGTTTTCTACGGTAGACTGGTTGCCAGTCAATGCTATAAAACTCAATCTGTCTTATTATTTAACCCATAATTGGAGGGAAGAGATGGATTAATACATTTCAATACGTAAGTGAATGCAAAGAATTCAATTAGATTTCGAAATCGCCTCCCCAATTTGTCGTTCCGAGTCGATATCCACTGCACACTGTCCTAATTTTTTTTTCTTTTTTTTTTTTGCCATTTGTACAAGTTAGCATTTACAGCATTTACATTATTCGGACTATTGTTCTCATCTTTACGACGTTTTGGCCGTTGTACGCTCCGGTCTTCGTCAGGTGCTAGGAATTTCGAACCTAACCCTTAATTACATCTGCCCAACCCTCATCCTCGCTATCCTTACTCATCTATCATCTTCCTCCTGACATTCCCTTTGTCTAACCACTCCTTCTCTTTACCTTCCCCTATGTAGCCCCATGCGCAATAGTGGCAGTGGAATGCCTTGCTTGGGGTGAGATGATTTTTAAAAAAAACAATTACTGGGGAATATGATGAGCTTAAGTCACTGATGCCTCCTCAACAGGTGTTTACCCGTGCAATCAGACTGGCAACTGGGTCCCACCCATTCACTGTCAGGTTAGCCAAATGCAGACGACAATTCTACTCCTGCAGCTTCTTCTATCGCACTTCCCGCCTGTGGAACTCACTCCCGTATTCTTACTTTCCTGACGGCTACAACCTCCAGAAATTTAAATGCAAAGTTAATACTCATCTACTAACCACTGGCCTCTAGCTCTCTCCCCTCCCCTGTATAACATTCCCTTTCTCCCCACCTATGTATCTGTCATCGCACCTGCTTTCTCAGCTTTCTATTGTTCCTTTCTAACTAGCTTGTACTCCTCAGTCTTTTCTAATTAATCTTTTTACATTTATGTAACCCCCTGCACATCAGTGGCGTTTCTGCCTTGCTCGGAGTGAAATGATTAAAAAAAAAAATATATATATATATATGAACGCTATTCCTTGTGTGACAGTGCCTCTTTTGGTTGTTATCTCCTTCTAACCCTGAAAGTTACTTGTTCACCTGTTGTAGTTTGGTATTGAACTCACAACTCTTTGGGTTAAGTAACTAACCAACGTCAATATCCACTGGGCCATGTGTCCTGAATTTCTGGGATTAATAAATCTGATGTTCAGTAAAACTTTTTTTACCAGAGTTCATATTGCAAATTTTATGTGAATGATTTTCTCTCGTATTTTTTTTATTTTAATGGTTTAGGTTTAGGGTTAGTGTAAACATATTTCTTTAAATCTTATATTGATATTTATATATTTATATATTATTTATATTTATATTAAATGTAGAGTAGCAGAGAGGTAAAAATAGAAATGGTTGCCATTTTTTCATTTATTAAATGTGTAATTTGATTAGAATCATACTCAGCGGCCTGAGAACTTTCTTGTTACATTGTGATTGGTTGTTCGCTCTGTTTTCTGTTCTTTTATCGTTGGAATTATTTAGACATCACTTCGTTACTTTTTTTTCGATTTGCAAGTCCCTTCCATTTTTTTTACTGGTCAGAATAAATTTCACATAGGCTCGCGCAACTTTGCCTTGGTCTTTTCTTCAGTTCGGAGCCAATCCCTTTTTTCTATTGGTCCGAATAGATTTTCGCACTGGCTCGCGAATTTGAAAACAGTGAAGAAAAAAGAGGTTTTTTTTGGGGGGGGGGGTTGTATTCACCACAGATAAAATATCTTGGATGAGGCAAAAAGATCTTGAATATTGTAGAACATAAACACTGGTTCGAATAGATTTTCGCACTGGCTCTCGAATTTGAAAACAATGAAGAAAAAAGAGTTTTTGTGTGGGGGGGGTTTGTATTCACCACAGATAAAATATCTAGGATGAGGCAAAAAAGATCTTGAATGTTGGAGAACATAAAAACTGGTCCGAATAGATTTTCGCACTAGGTCTCGAATATGAAAACAGTGAAGAAAAAAGAGTTTTTTTTGGTGGGGGGTTGTATTCACCACAGACAAAATATCTTGGATGAGGCAAAAAAGATATTGAATGTTGGTGAACATAAAAACTGGTCCGAATAGATTTTCGCACTGACTCGCGAATTTGAAAACAGTGAAGAAAAAAGAGTTATTTTGTTTTGTTTTTTTTCATTCACCACAGATAAAATATCTAGGAGGAGGCGAATAGGATCTTGAATGTTGGAGAACATAAAAACTGCTTGAAGAAAGTTTGCTTAAGAGAAAATTTTATTTTTTATTAATAGTATTTTTAATGAAAGAACAGAGATTGAGATTGAAAGGCAATGTGATGATAAGGAGAGAAGGACCGGAGCAGAAAAAAATAATCAAAAATTAATGACGGCGGGTGAGGCAAAAAAAAAAAAAAAAATGAAAGAAAGGCCATTTGGTCTGTATTTGAAATGTTACCCCAGATTAGGCCCTCGCATTTTACTCAAATAAGCCCACCTCGATGAATAAAAGATTCAACGCGAATTAATCACCCACACCACCGTACGCGGAAGAAAAAAAAGAAAAATAGATAATTAAATAAATAGATAAGTAAAGGGTGAAGAGGCCATTTTCTTGATGAAACCCCGACCAGCATAATATCTAAAAATTAATAACTAGATGAACGTAAAATGCAGCGAAATATTAAAAAACGATGGCCTTAAGAATAAAAGGAATTCGATGAACAAAAAAAAATAAAGCTTTACACGGATAATTTCCGGCATACATTCAGTCACGTGATTAATCTAAGAAGGAAGTAACGTACAAAGGAAGTGACCTTTAAAAAAAAAAAAATATATATATATATATATATATATATTAAAAAACTAAAAAAAAAAAAAAATGGCAGTGTTTCTAAAGGTCCCGGAACGGCTCCCTCTACTAAATCGTAAAATATTAGGTTGTGTTCCCTGTTTATCGAAAAATGGGTGTGACAAGAGCGAGATAAAAAAAATGGAAGTGTAAAAAAAAAATAATTTAATCAGGAATTATATAGGGGTAGGGACCAGAGCTTAAAAGAAGAAAAAAAAAATACAGAATTCAAAGAAAGAACATTCCCTTATTTAGACGAAATCAAACTACTAATTACAAAGCCCACATTATCCACGGATCCTCATTCTACGTTTACGATTACCCGCGGCCGGCATCAATTTAGTTAAGAATGACAGTAATGGTGTCAACTCACCTATGCCGAGAGAAGTTTTACACCAAACTGAACAGAAAACCGCTTCATCTTCTTTGTGCCTCGTTCTTTTAGGACGTAGGCGATCATGGCCTTCCACGCCTCCCCATCCCTGGTGGCTCTTAGCACACTTTTTCCTGTAACATCTCTCAGCCCCCGTTCTGTCATTCACCTGCTCAGGCCCATCAAATATGTTATCCGCTGTTTTCCTCTGTCTCCTTTTCCCTCTATCTGGGATGGTAGTATTACGTTCTCCAAGCCTTCCTTCCTCATTGCATGTCCCAGGAACTTCATTTGTCTCTTCCTGATGCTCAATATTAATTTCTTTTTCGTTGCCATTCTTTCCAACACCTCATCATTGTTCACATGCTCAGCCCATGATATCTGCAGCATCCTTCTGTAGAACCACATCTTCGCTGCTTCAAGTTTTTCTTCATCTTTGTTGATATTGTCCAGCATTCACTGTCATATTGAAAAACTGACACCACATAGCAATCCAGTACTCTTTTCTCTGCTTCCAGCGAAAGTTTCTTGTGTCTTAATACTTTACTCAACTTCTGGAACGCGTCCTTCGCCATTCCAATTCGCCTTCGGCTCTCTGTGTCACACTTTCGGTCTTCTGTTAGAACACTTCCTAGGTATTTAAATTTTTGTAACTGCTTGATTTTAATATCCACCACCTGTAATTGGTATATCTCTAAAACCCAGCAACAATACCCAATAAAATGAGGTTGTGGCCCAGCACGCAACTGGAGATTTTCGAGGCAACATAGCAGAGAATGAGAAGCTGTAAAATAATTCAGAGAAAAGGAGGAGATTCTCGACTTAATAAATAAAAAAAGAAACTCGAATGCGATTGTTGCTACTCTCTACGTTAAGAACGTTTATATAATCGATTACGTAAAATTTAATATAATAAATTTTTCTATTTAATGATTTTTTTTTATCATATAACCCCGAGTAAGGCGGTAACACCACTGATGTGCAGGGGTCTACATAAGGGTGAGAAGATTGGAAAAGAGAAAACCGGAAACCACATCCTAAACAGGGAACAAGGGATGAGCCTCTTCACCTGTTCAATAGACGTGGGTGGAGTGTGAACCGGACGATATTTTAGTCTATCTACTCCAATTGAAAAAAAGAAAAGAGTGAAAAGATTGGAAAAGAGAAAGCCGGAAACCACATCCTAAACAGGGAACAAGGGATGAGACTCTTTAGCTGTTCAATAGACGTGGGTGGAGTGTGAACCGGGCGATATTTTAGTCTATCTACTCCAATTGAAAAAAAGAAAAGAGTGAAAAGATTGGAAAAGAGAAAGCCGGAAACCACATCCTAAACAGGGAACAAGGGATGAGACTCTTCACCTGTTCAATAGACGTGGGTAGAGTGTGAACCGGGCGATAGTTTAGTCTATCTACTCCAATTGAAAAAAGAAAAGAGTGAAAAGATTGGAAAAGAAAAAGCCGGAAACCACATCCTAAACAGGGAACAAGGGATGAGCCTCTTCACCTGTTCAATCGAAGTGGGTGGAGTGTGAACCGGGTTGTCGATCTCTTATAGTGACTAATAAGAAAAGAATTTTCCGTTAGTCACATAACATTTATTACAGTTAAAATGTTATAATTGTTCTAGTTAATTATTAGTTATTGCTGCCAATCTCTTATTGTAAGATCTACGGTAAAAAAGGATCTTCTGTCTGTGACATAACTTTTATTCCGGTCCAAATTGATATAATTGTTCTATTTAATTATTATTGTTGTCAATCTCTTATTGTAAGAACTACGGTAAATAACTTTATGTGTGTGTGTGTCTGTGTGTCCGTTAACTATAGACTCCGAAACGGCTGAACCAATTTTCATAAAAATTTACAGTTGTACTATAAGCGACTGTAAGTGTTCTTAGCTAGGTTTTGTGTCGAGGTACCCCCGATAAATATCGAAAATCGATAATCGAAAAAATCGGGTTATAGAAGGAGTGGTCCGATTTTAATCAAATTTGATACACTCAGAGACAAAGACATAAGAAACGATGTTCAGCAGTTTCAAGGTTGCAGTTCTTATAATAGTGCACAAACTCGATAATATATATATATATATATATATATATAAGGCAAGATATTTGTGTGTGTCTGTTTATTTGCTTGTATGTCTGTATTTTTTGAGCACTTTTATTTTAGTTTTTGCCTCGGGTTTGGCTCTAAGTAGGTATAATTGTAGTTCTTAGTCTCAGCCATGATACCATTTACTCAGAGAACTTACTTCGCATTCGAAATTCAGTTTACGACAAAAAAAACTTATTTGATATCGATACCAGGAAATCAAAATTTGACTTACATCCATTCATTTTTCTTTCAGTCTACGGTTTCGCTTTAACTGGAAACAACTACTGCTTTTTAGTCTTTCGTGCCAACGTTCTATGAGTCTGAGCTTCAGGACCATGGATTAGTTTTTAAAGCTTTCATTACCCCCGAGCAACGCCGGGCTATACTGCTATTATATATATATATATATATATATATAGATATAGATATAGAATGTCGAGGCAGCAAGTAATTTTCTAAACATATGTTGTTAAATATAAGAGACAATGAATGTCTATTATGTTTAATCATGAGCCATTCTAAACGTCGTATTTTTGCTTTAATTTCAGTTGAAAATAAAGACAAAAATTCTCCAACGTTTGGATAATTATTAATTGGTTTTCTTCTAAGCTGTCGGCTCACATGAGCCATCTTCAGAGAGGTTGTTTAAACTGAAATATTATAACATCCACCATCACCGACGATTTTATTTTGTGTTGACATAAAACTCCGCTTGGCAACGGCAATAGTTACCAAAAATAATAAACGCAGTTCTTAAGTTTGCGATGCGGTTTTATGACGTCACACCGCGGGATAGCGCGAAATGACAACAAAAACATGTAGTCAAATGCAATGTAATATGTTATTTCCAGTTTTAAAGTTTATTTTATCGAGTGTTGGTTGCTTAGACTCGATACACATGGCCTCCAATATCTGCAGGTTCCTCCCACCTTGTGCATGAGCAAGGATCACCGTATTGTTGACCAAAATCTGTCTGACATTATCTACATGTTTATGTTTTTCAGAGAAATGTTGTTTAATAGTACTCTGATCAGAAAGATGACATGTAAGTCTACGGGAGAACGTGGTTGTAGTAAAACCGATATATGTACTAGGTTTTTTATCAGTATCAGAGATGCAATCTCTGAATGGGCATGTAAATTGGTACACTACATTGGTTTTTTTATAGAGAATTTAGTTTATATATAATATATATTAGGTGTGATGAGTAAATTTTCTAACCGTCACATAGTTTTATTGCAGCCAATTGTTATAATAGTTCGATTTCATTATTTCTTAATTTCCCCGATATGTTTCTATCTCAACGTAACTATTTTAATGAGTATAATAAATGCCATTTACAAGCATTAATAATTCTATCTTTGGAAATAATTATTTACAATCTGTTCTTTTTGTGATTTTCATAAATATATGATTGTTTTCGGAATTTGTAGGTTTAAACATTATCAGACTATTATTATTAAGACCATTCTGACGAATATCTTCATCATTATTGTTGTTAACACAAATGACTGAGATAGATAGCTAGATAATACTTCGGCACCTGCACATCCTATATATATATATATATATATATATATATATATATATGATCATCCGCAGACAGATCTGTTTCGCCGTATAACAGCTCATCAGTACGGTTAGACTCCGATTGCTTTTAACCCAGGATTGAAATCCGACTGAATTGGCGTCAGTCGGCGATTCTACCTCTGTGATATGGGCGCTCGGTAGAAGGAGGCAGACTTTTTAGCGTGTATATTGTCATTATACCTCGCAATATCCAGAGTGCTCTAATCCATTACTGAATGAGCGATATATATATATATATATATATATACATATATATATATATATATCGTAAAACTGAGAAAAAGGAGAGGCGAAAAAGCCAAATCCTAATACCGCGCACACTTATATAAACCATAAACACACGTACACATACATGAACTAACCCACTTACAGGTGCACACACACACACACACACATACTCACTACAATTAACGACAGCAGTAGCAGCGAAAGAGGACCATTCGTTTAAAGGCACGGTCCAGCAGCGGACGACGTGAAACCAAGCTCTCGTATCATTCTGAAGATGAGATTCTAATCTCAAAATATTAATGAATAATAAATAGGTAATACCCAAATACCCAACATCTTCTTTAACTTTCTTTATTATTATTATTTTTTTTTTAATCGTATCACCCCGAGAAAGGCGGTAACGCCACTGATGTGCAGGGGGCTACATAATAGTGAAAAGATTGGAAAAGAGAAAGCCGTAAACCACATCTTAAACAGGGAACAACGAATGAGCCTCTTAACCTGTTCAATAGACATGGGTGGAGTGTGAACCTGGCGATAGATAGATCTATCTACTCCAATTGGCAAAAAAAAAAAACAAAGTGGGAAGATTGGAAAAGAGAAAGCCGGAAACCACATCCTAAACAGGGAACAACGAATGAGCCTCTTGACCTGTTCAATAGACGTGGGTGGAGTGTGAACCGGGCAATAGATAGATCTATCTACTCCAATTGGAAAAAAAAAGTGAGAAGATTGGAAAAGAGAAAGCCGGAAACCACATCCTAAACAGGGAACAAGGGATGAGCCTCTTAACCTGTTCAACAGACGTGGGTGGAGTGCGAACCGGGCGATAGATAGATCTATCTCCTCCAATTTTTACAAGTAAAACAAAATTCATAAGAACACAAAAAAATTGAATAGAAAAAACTTAATGGATAATGATGACTTTGTCATTTTCAATAAAACCTGCATAAACAAGAGACAGATTGCTGCCCAAATACACAATATATATATATATATATATATATATATATATATATATAAAGAAAAACTCAATACGTCACTTCAAGTGGTGACAAACTATACTTCATTTCCATGAGCCAATTAGCCCACTTCACCAGACCCTACAATATTCCTTCCATTTGGTACAAAAAATAATAAAAGCATTGTGATAGCCTTCAAACACCTACCCTAGATCTAGTTTCTTTGGAAGATAGTGCTCCCCTGAGTCAAGAGATTAGATGCAAGCAAGATCTATGTCTAAAAAAAATAGGACTCTGCACCAAACCAGACAAGCAGAAGAACCCTTACATTTGGCTACTTATTTCTCTAGACTACAAACCCCTTGGTTATTATGTGAGCAAGAAAACTCCTTGTAACACCAAAAACGAACTGAAGGCAAGGATTATGGTAGCATTCAATCAACTTAAAGAAGGAGACCGCCTCGACGAGTTACAAGAGATTCTGAAATCATCAGGAAGCTGTGGTTGAAGCCAATAACGATATTTTTAATAAAATTCAAGATATTCTTGTGTAATTTTGGCAAATATATGTCGTAATAAATGGGTAATGAATATGTATACACCTTGGTTCCTCCTCATTGGAATGTGATTGGCTGGTGTCAGCCATAAATATAGACTAAGGCGAGGACGTCCAAAGATCCAGAGATCTATTGGTCTTCCACTAAAGATCAACCACTGGAGTTCTACTGACTACGCCTACGTCTCAGGATACTGCATACGACGCGTACCATCATGACGGCTACTTGCTAGATTGTTCTGCCTGATTATATTTGTCTAAACTACTTAACTATTTGGAATTATATATATATATATATATATATATATATATATATATATATATATCTGCTGTTAAAATTAGAGGTCAGTGTTATTTTCATTTTTGTGTAATTTAGTAATTTAAAAAACAATTTATTTATCGCACCCTGAAGATCAATAGATAGACAAAGATAGACAATATTAATCATAAATATGATATACTAGCAGTATAGTCCGGCGTTGCTCGGGTGTAATGAAAGCTTTAAAACTAATCCATGGTCCTGGATCTCAGACTCTTTGGACGTTGGCACGAAAGACTAAAAAGCAACAGTTGTTTCAAGTTAAAGTGAAACCGTAGACTGAAAGAAAAATGTATGGATGTAAGTCAAAATTTGATTTCCTGGTATCGATATCAAATAAATTTTTTTCGTCGTAAACTGACTTTTGAAGGCTAAATAAATCCTCTGAGTAAATGGTATCATGGCTGAGACTAAGAACTACAATTATACGTACTTAGAGCCAAACACGAAGCAAAAACTAAAATAAAAGGGCTAAAAAAAATACAGGCATACAGGCAAATAAACAGACACACACACAAATATCTTGACTTTTATATATATATATATATATATATATATATATATATATATATATATATTACCGATATTCTGCACTATTGTAAGAACTGCAACCTTGAAAGTTCTGAATATCGTTTCTTATGTCTTTTTCTATGAGTGTATCAAATTTGATTAAAATCGGACCACTCCTTCTTTAACCAGATTTTTTCGATTATCGATTTTAGATATTTATCGGGTGTACCTCGACACAAAACGTAGCTAAGAACACTTGCAGACACTTATAGTACAACTGTGTAAATTTTCAAGAAAATCGATTCAGCGGTTTCGGAGTCTATAGGTAACGGACACACACACATAGTCACACAAACAAAGTTCCATTTATAAGTAAGTTTAGATTTACTCATGTGTGTTTGTATAAAATAGTCTTCGAAACACAAGTAAAGACAAAACTGGAAAATCTATTAACGATGTGTTCAGAGAGACTTCTTCGTGTTAGAATAAAAGAATGTCAGAATTATGGTCTCTGAGAATATGAGGACACCACAAATCAATGTCACGGTCGATGTGTATGTATGAATGTTGTATATTGCCACCGGATCTGGACGGAGAACAAGGAACGCTTACATATACCAGCATCATAACCCGGCGTTGCCCGTGCAACTCAGAACATTTTAGTAGTAGGACTCGGTTATATAAAAAAAATAATTATAAAAAATTGTTTAAAAATTGTTCAAAATTCCATTTAAAAATTTATTTTCTTTTGTTTTGCGGAAACGTGATTTGATGTTTTGCGTGACATTGTAAACAACATTACGTTTGTTTTTATTTCAAAATTACAGAGAAAAATATTTACAGTTTTTGTTGACTAAATGAATTTAACATAAAAATAAAAATTATTTATTTTGTTTTACTGAAATTAGAAATATAAAAACTATTACGCTCTCAGTTCAGAAAATTTCGAAGAATATTTAAAAATGTAGACATTTAATTATAGAGGAAAAATTACATTAATGCTTTATTTCTTTTTTAATTTTATTTTCTGAAGTATGAAATATTAAATCTGAAAAAAAGACTTAAATAATTAAATTAACCATTGGCATTTTTTTATTACACTTTGTTTTTATTTGAAAAAACACTTTTTTTTAAATTATTCACATTTTTTTTTAAATTAATTTTTAAAACGTCGGAATAAAAATTAAATATAAAGGCTCATTTTTCTTTTTAATAAAAAATATTTTAGTCGCGTTTGACACGTGTGATTTGATTTCTGTGACGTAATTCAACAATCATCTTATATATATATATATATATATATATATATATATATATATATGCATACAAATAAATACGCAATGTTATTTATTATAATAGAGAGGATACAATTTTTGCAAACAAATAAAAAATTAGCCACTGTTAAAGAGCGGACATGTAGCAAGAGCTTTCACAAGTGGGAGTAAAATTTAATAACTGGTAGTAAAGAGAATGAACTGTGTCAAGCCTGCCTCACTTCTGTCTCTCCAATGAACTGAGCCGTGTCTTTCTGGCTATCGTTTCTCTCTCCATGAGCGTGACAGGAGGGATATATATATATCCCTCCTGACGATCCGTTGAGTGAAACCGCGGTCGGCGTTTGGCTCACTTTTAGATTTAGTTTATTATATATATATATATTTATATATATATATATATATATATATATATGTGTGTGTGTGTGTGTGTGTGTGTGTGTGTGTGTGTGTGTGTGTACAACTAAATACACAACACTATTTATTATACTAGACAGTATATATATATATATATATATATATATATATATATATATATATATATGATTTTGAAACGTGTTATTTCGCTACCTTGGTTCCCACCATGAGTGGTTTTTTCAGGCGAAGAAGAAACCATTCATGGTGGAAACCAAGGTAGCGAAGTAACTCATTTAAAAATGAAAAATATTCAAAAGTTCTACAATATAATTGTATAGAAAACTTTTTAATACAAATGTACTGGTCTAACCCTATTAGGACAAAAAACTAAGTATTAAACAATCAATATATATATATATATATATATATATATATATATATATATATAAGAAAACTCAAACTATAATTAAACTATAATTAAGCGGTTATCACGAAAAATTAAATAGTTTAATTGAATTCTTAATATTCAGAAAACATAGGTTAGCACAGTGAAAAGATATTGTGATTAGGAAAAGAGAGACACTTATACAGCTTAGTATTGAATTCAAGTTCGAAATCCAATTGAATTCGTTGCATTCACTTACGTGCAAATACCCTTGGGAAAGGTATTATTCCGTCTATCCCTCCAGTTACGAGTTAAATAACAGGACAGATTGGGTTCTGTAGCCATGGCTGGCAATCAGTCTACCCCAGAAAATAATGGCAACCTACTGTGGGATAATCTTCTTCCCAATCAGTCATGTGTCTTTCGAGATATGATCGCCCAAGTGTGTATTACGTAGGGCACTTAACTGACTGACTGACTGACTTTGTATTGAAGTAGCGAGCGTACCGAAAATTGTTATAATTTTTTTTAAAAAACACATACGCCAACCAATATATCTGGTCACGTGCTCCTGCTATCCACCTAGGGGTCCTTGACGTAACCCAACGGAGAATCTGTAATGTGATCAATTCCGATTTGGCAGCTCAGATAGTCACTTTCTCACCGGCGCAATGTGGCCTCCCTGTGTCTCTTCTACAAATACTTTCACGGCTTATGCTCCGATGAACTTAGCTCACTATATATGAATTTACTTGAGCCACAAGATTAGTAACTAGGTACCACACTATTACTGTAATAAAATGTAAACGCAAATTCTACTCCAACAGCTTCTTTTCTCGCACTTCTCGCCTGCGGAATTCCCTTCCATTTACTTGCTTCCCCGACAGCTACATTCTTCAAGAATTCAAAAGTAAAGTCAATAGTCATCTCCTATCTAACTAACCTTCAACCTCTCTCTCTCTCTCTCATGCTCCCTTCTCCGTCCACTCCACACTCATCTGTATTCTCATCCTTCTTCTACCCTCTTCCTGACAACCCCTGTAACCTGTCACTCTTTCTCATAACTTACCTCTTATGTAACCCTCTGCTCAACAGTGGCAGTAATATGCCTTGCTTGGGGAGACTCGATTATAATATATATATATATATAGTTATCGGCAGACAGATCTGTTTCGCTGTATCACAGCACATCAGTATGGTTAGACGGCCGATTGCTTTTTAACCAGGATTGAAACCCAACCGAATTGGCGTCAGTCGGCGATTCTACCTCTGAGCTATGGGCGCCTTTTTTTAGCGTGTCTATTATCATTCTACACGCCCAATAGCTGAGAGTGTTCTAAATCATTGCTGAATGAACGATGCGTTAATACCAGAGTAGCTACTGTTTTTCCAAAGTCTACCATCCATCCAGAGTGCACAATCAGGGTGTGAAAGCGTAATATATATATAACCAAGTATATGTTAGGTATGGATGGAATAATATTCCGTATCCAGAGAAACACTATTCTTAAAAAAGTAGAGTTAATAATATTTATTTAGAAATTATTACATAATAATGTCACTACAAACGTAACTATTTTGTTTTGACACTTCTCGTGTCTTATCAAGTAATTAGGTTTATTTCAAGTTGAAGGGTTTTAAAAAGTTAAAAACAAGCACCAAAGCACTGTCTATGCAACAAAGCCTCCCTTTAATCAGGGAGGCTTTGTTGCATAGAGAGTGTAGACCAATCAGAATAAATTAACTTCTAATTTGAAGAATATGTGAGCAGACTTTAAAAAACAGTTTTTGTTGGCTTTAATATTAATATTTGATTAAATTGTTATCAGCATTATTAATCGACTATTTGAAAAGAAAGCGAATCTAATAGTCGATTAATAATGCTTCTCATGAATTTATTTATGCTATATATAGGGTGATCCAAAAAAACGGAAATTTTTAAAGTGTGTATTGGCAGATATGAGCAAGTGGTAGCACTGCGAAACAGTGGCCTCACGAAGTAAACACTCTGCTATTTCAGTAACCATGGCTCAAGATGAATTTCTAAGCAAGTTATGGATGTCAGATGAGGCCGATTTTCATCTTACAGGTTACGTGAATAAGCAGAACTACCGTGTTACTGGGCAGACACAAATTCTAATGAAGTGCGCTAGTATGGTGACAGTATGATGTGCTGTTTCATTACATGGAATTATCGGACCTTATTTTTTGAAAATGAACAGGGGGATCTCAGTCACTGTCACTATCTCAACAGCAGATTTCAAGAATGCATTCTTACAGGAGGACGCCATCTACAGGACGTTAATTAAAAAAAAATGAAAATTTCATCATTGTTTCTTTAATGGCATGTTTTAAGGTTTCGATTACTTTTAATGAAATATTTTTTCTTCCATCACTCTTGGTTTTATTGGAGTGTTAAAAGCTCCCGTTTCTTGGGATCACCCTATATATATATATATATATATATATATATATATATATAAAGAACTCGATAAGTAAAGCCACAAATTTATTCGACTGAAGAGAGTCAATTTTAGACTCGAAACAGGTGTAGCGTCACAAATACCATTATAGACACTTAATGTATCATAACATGTATAATAAGAAAAACAATAAATATACACTTTAAAGAAAACGTTCGCGGCTTCTCACACTTTTTATTCTATACCAATTTCTCTCGTTGGAACAACCCTATTTCTTTATCCAATATATATATATATATAACAATAATTATCCCTTTCCCCCAATTAGTCCCAATATAAAGGTAAAAAAAATTATTTTTTAAATTTGGCCAAGCAGTTACTTCCGCACCACTACTAACTCAAGGGTCAGGCCACATCTCTCCCCCTACCAAGGAGAAATTACTACTAAATTCCTTCCTCCAGCCCAACCCAATGAACGCCAATACATCACAATGCCTTCCTTTACGTAGCTAACATCTGGGCTTAAAATTTCTTCTGATTCTCTGTTTATAAGAGGTCGAAGAATGCATGCTTTAAAATGACATGTTGAAAATGGATATTTCCCCACTAGGTTTTATCTGAATTTACAGATAAATAAAGATATATATATATATATATATATATATATATATATATATATATATATATACAGAAAATCTATGCAAGAGCCAACAAACCTACCTAAGTTTCACCCTACGGCTCGTCAGGGTAAATTGGAGCCAATTTACCCTGACGAGCCGAAGGGTGAAACCTAGGTAGGTTTGTTGGCTCTTGCAGAGATTTTCTGTCTTTGTTGCTCTACTTTCGTATTGAGCGCTTTAGTGTTAGTGTTTTCGTCTTGGGGTTTTTCCTTTCCTACGAGTATTTAACTTTTTGTTCATGTATTTCGTTTGTTTCTTTTTTTGCTTCCCCTCCTTTTCCCTCCGAATTCGTCCTCGGTGGGTTATTCAAGACGATCTAAATTATAGTATAACTATTACTAGTATTAGCAGAATTATTTATGTTACTATTAATATTGTTATAATTACTATATATATATATATTAATGCAGGTTTCATTGAATAATATAGACAAGTTTTGTCTATTAATTTTGTGTAGGATCCGTTGATACCGTCTGATATACTTGATGGTGATGTCGTTAAAAGACAACAAAAAATCACAGTGTTTGTTGAATTTTTTGTCGGGTCTAAGCTTTCGGCTCACATAAGCCATTATCAATGAGTAAATATTAACACACAGTAAACATAGAACATTTAAGTTATTATTCTATGTTTACTGTGTGTTAATATTTACTCTTTGATAATGGCCTATGTGAGCCGAAAGCTTAGACCCGATAAAAAAATCAACAATTACTGTGATTTTTTGTTGTCTTTCAACGATATCACCATCAAGTATATCAGTCGGTATGAACGGATCCTACACAAAATTAATAGACAAAACTTGTTTATACTATTCAATGAAACCTGCATTAATGAAAAAATGCTGCCAAAATACACACAATATATATATATATATATATATATATATATATATATATATATATATATATAAATTAAAAAAGGATTAATTCAATGATGTTGGATGATCATTTCGATATGAAAATCCCCACGGGGGATAATTTTAATATTAAAATACAATTTTTAATATTAATTAGGATCGGGTTTTTGGAATTTACCTTCCTGCTTTTTTCGCTTGGATTAAAGTATCTGAATTAATATATATATATATATATATATATATATATATATATATATATATATATAGTTCGTATACACACTTCAGGAAAGGAAACAGTTGTTATTGTTTTACCGAATTTATTTAGGCATTACAAGATTAATATAAGTTACTTTTGAACTCCAAAGTCGCAAAAGATACTGAAAATTGGTGGCCTTTAGCTTCCAGATATTTATTAGTACAGCGAACTACGACTTTGGAAACTTTGGCAAAGTTTGTGAGTGGAATTGCTGCACAGGCATATTCAATTTCTTATCTCAGGCCCGCCACTGTAGTGATTGTTGTTTTGTTTTTTTTGTGATAAAAATCTTTCTTTGGAAGTTATTGATGAGCCATGAGGACAGTGCCACCTGTCGAGAAAATATCGTCCTGCAATCAAGAATGTTATCACAATTTAATCAAACTAGGAAAAACAAGTTCTTTTCTCTCTCTCCTGAAATATATATACATTTTTGGGCGGACACTCTATGTAAAATGAACAAACACCGAGGCAAATAACCTTGTAAATAACATTTACAATAATTTCATATATACGTAGACTTCTTCCAAAATGTAGTGCCTATCCAAAGGTTTTCACGATGTTCACCCATCCGTCATATGTTGAAATCTGACAGTTTCATTTATGTTTGTATCAGTGAGAAAGTCCACCAAGGTTATTTAATATGTTAAGAAATAATGCTCAGACATTATGTTCCTATTTTTTAATATCGGTGCAAAAGTTTTTTACGATCTAAAATTTCATCTTGAAAATGAAAAACTGTGTGTTTTTGAAAATCTTTATTCATAACAATAACAACCTTTGCTTTCTATAACTTGATTCTATCTGTCAATGAGCTCATAAATGCCTCGCTTGTAAAATTCTTTGGGTTTTGATGCGAAATATGAATCTAACTCATGTTCAATCTCCTCTCGGGATGTTAAAGTAAGACCATCTAAATAGTTTTGTAATCCTCGAAATAAGTGATAATCCGAGGGAGCTAGGTCAGGAGAATATGCAAGATGGCACTTCCCATCACCTGTGACAAGCCTATCCAAAATTGGTGTCTGAAGGTGCCGTGAAAGCAAAGATTCGCAACAAGAAACATGTTGCATTTGCATTGGAACTTCTGTGAAACTCGTAGAGGAGAGCATGCCTAATGTGGTCTTTAGATGAAAAGAACATGGTTGAGAATATTGCAGAAAAATATGAATGATGGTTTTAATAATCTGAAAGAAAAAGTTATAAATTAATCATGGTGATATGTTTAAGTAATAACAATATGCATAAAATAAATTACAATGATTTAAAATGCCCCTTTTACAAACCGCTAAAAACATTTGTACCGACCTAATATGATGAGAGTTACTTTTTCAATACCTACGTTAAAATAATCATTCATTATTACATCTTATTTTTCTTCCATACCGATAACTTAATATGAGTGAAGGTAAAGTCTGTGTTTAAATTTATCCCTGAAATTAATTTTAAGTTAGACATTCATTGAAGCATCCTTCTATAGAACGACATTTCAGTTGCTTCAAGTTTTTTCTTTATCTTTGATGATATTGTCCGGTATTCACTGCCATATTGAATAACTGGCATCACATAGCAATACTAGTTTGTATATATTGTTCTTGTTATACTAATACTCACTTTTGAACCTACTTCCTGTGTTCCGTGTCTTACTTCCGGCCAAACAGATCACTACAATTTTGCGGTGAAGTTTCGCCATAACAACTTCAAGACACAAATATTTTTATGGAAACTGATCTCTGAAAAGTTTTTAGCCTTGGTGCCTCGATTACGTGAATTTAAGCGTGCTACTAGACTGGTATTAATTTCTTTTCTTGCGCTTCCCGCCTTTGGAACTCCATTCCGTTCTCTTGTTTCCCTGATAGCTACAATCTTCAAAAATTTAAATGCAATGTCAATTGCCACCTTCTACCTTCTTGAAATGCGTTCATCTTTTTTTTTCTTCTCAATACCCACTGTATTAAGTCTTTTTTTTTTTTTTTAAACGTAACCTCCAGCAAACTTGTGTCCTTCCCGGTTTGGTTTGGGTGAAATGAATAAAAAAAAAACGTTGCTACAATTTACGACATATTTATTTATATCGGTTGAGTTTGAACTTATATTAGCAAACATATTCACCCTAAGTTACAAACAGTTTATTTATTTATTTGTTTAACGGTGTATTTCTTTAAAAACTTCTATCAAGATTGCTATCGTATATGAATAGAGTAGATAAAGAACAAGTAGAAAAAAGTGACTTTAACGTTTTACTTATAACAAATTCTTCAGAGATTTAATAAGGACGAATTATTTAAAAATCTGAGAGACAGTATTTTTTTAAATGAGGTATAGTTTCATTGGTCAGATACATGTCACGTGTGATAAAGCAACGAATGAATATTAAATGTAGAACATAAAACTTGTGTTTGTTTAACTGTATGTGTCAACGCGTTCTTTTTAAAATAAAATAAGAGAAAACAGTTATGAATGTATGCGTTGAGAGAAATCAAATGAGGGAACAATTTTCATTCTAAATAACATGATTAAAGATATTTTTTCCTATTTGTTCTTTATTTATTTTATTCAACTTGTCGGATTACGATCCATATATTCAACTCATATATATATATATATATATATATATATATATATATATATATATAATTTAAGTATACCTTTGAGCGTTGAACATCCAGATATATATAAATCATCACTAATCCCAGAACATGCCCAATGAAGGAATTTTATTTCATAGTTACAGATCCAAGCCAGAGAAGTGTGTGCAGTCGACAGTGGGGCGGGGGTCATGTTTAACCCCTTGACTAAGAATCGTGAGAAGCGAAAGAGGACGAGTGAATAGCTTAAAAACTGTTCCCTCATTTTCTTTTGTTACATACGATTGCTTTAGACCAAGAGTCGCGCTGCACACGGCCAACTGACGGAAAATTAAGACAGGAAAATAAAACAGTACAGGAATCGTCACAGGACGCAGAACGGACGGAAACGGGCCCCTCTTGGCTAACCTGATAGTCGGCATCCATCTATCCATCCATCGCGAATGAGATGTTTCAGTAGAAGGAGTTCCTGTAAATTAAGCGCGATATTCAGACATACAAGAACGAGTATATTTTGAAAGTTAAGCGGGACAACACAAAGAAGAAAACGGGCGTCTACAATCTAACCAGACAGGAATAAAATGTTACTTGATTAAGCAACAACACAGTGTAATTAAAGGACATCAAAAGAGGATGAATGTTTTTAATTTGTTGAATTCAAGCAAGATTTACTGGAGATTCATGTGATTCTTAATGATTTTCCCCATATAAAACAATATAATTGATTCTCACCTGTTGAACTCCTTTCTGATTTCTTGCTTCCCTGCCAACTACAGTCTTCAAAAATTTAATTGCAATGCTGATCACCGTCTTTTGTCTTTCTTAATCCTATTCCTTTGTTATTCTTTCTGCTTACTAAAGTCTTTTCGTTCTCATTCACTCCCAATAATCCCTTACGTCCTAGCGGCTTTATTGCCTTGCTTGGAGTGAAATTATTAAAAAAGATTTTTAAAAATTGTCAAAAATCACATACTTATTTTTAAAAATATTTTTATAACTTTTATTATTGACCCCAAAGGAAAAGATGGCAAAGTTTAATCTTTATACTCACAAGAAACATTCTATCAAAATGACGTTTGTTAATCATTATCTTCTGTCTTTTCTCTCTCCAGTGGTTAAATAGCAGAACAGAATGGATTATATAGCAACCAGTATTCCGCAGAAAGTAATGGTAACCTACTGCAGGAAAATCAGTCATGTTTCTTTCGAGACATGATCGCCTAAGCATGTATCATGTATGGCATTTAACTGACTAGATTGGCAACTAGGTCTGTATTACTGTTGAAGTCGCTAAATGCAACCGGCTGTTCTATTCTAATAGTTTTTTTTTATTATTGCATATTGGAGTAGATAGACTAAGCTATCGCCCGGTTCACACTCCACCCACGTCTATTGAACAGGTTAAGAGGCTCATCCCTTGTTCCCTGTTTAGGACGTGGTTTCCGGCTTTCTCTTTTCCAATCTATTCACTCTTACGTAGCCCCCTGCACACCAGTGGCCTTACCGCCTTGCTTGGGGTGATGTGATTTAAAAAAAACAAAAAAAACAAACTTCTCACCAGTGAAACTCTTTCTTATTTCTTGCTTCGCTTTCAACTACAATCTTCAAACATTTAATTGCAATGCTGATCACCAGCTTTTGTCTTTCTGAATCCTGTTCCTTTATTGTCCTTTCTCCTTACTAAAGTCTTTTCATTCTCCTTCATTCCCAATAATACCTTAGGTTTTAGCGGGTTTATTAACTTGCTTGGGGTGAAATTATTAAAAAACAAAAAAAAAGATTTTAAAAAATTGTCAAAAATTAATGCTAATCACATACTTATTTTTAAAAGTATTTTTGGACTTTTATTATTGACCCCAAAGGAAAAGATGGCAAAGTTTAATCTTTATACTCATAAAAAAACATTGTATCAAAAAGACGTTTTTTTTTGTTTGTTTGTTTTTTTCCTTGACTCTGATATTACTGCATATTCTCCCACCTCCCTTAGCTGTGTTTATTATTTTTAAAAGCCATGTTTAGAATTTTAATAAATGTTGTAGATTTCGGGTGAGGAACCGCACAAAATAATGAACAACAAAAACAGATATTGAGATAGAAAACTAGGTTATATTTAACGTAATATACAAAATTGAACGCAGGTTAGTAAATCCAGGAATACTATTAGTAAGAAATAAATATATACAAGTCTTCAAGTGAAGTCGTTGGAAATAGTATATCCATGTATATTATTCTAGCTGAGTGGAGCTCAGAGCTAGTCTGACTTCTGATGCGGTAGTCTCCGGGTAACTTCGGTATCTCTCGGTGACATACGTATCAGTTCCGGTACTTTCCGATTATTCTAACGGATCTCTACGACTACTCTCAACTGCTGTTCTTTCTACGGCAGGAGTATATGTATACTCAGTCGAGTCCATTATCATATACAAAGGGGAGATCCCATAACAATAACAAAAATGTTATATCGGGAATATCTTTATCTAAATCCAAACATTACAGTGGAAAAGAAGATATATATAATCTAAATCCTCTTTAGATGTTGGATTGCTTATTTACAAGGTTTATTCTGTAATTACAAGATTATAAAATATATTATTATAAGATGGATAGAATTATCCGTAAGTTCTCTGCTAACAGTTTCTTCTTTTGCATTTATCGCTTGTAGAACTCTTTTCCGGCTTCTTGCTTCAATGCCAAATACAATCTTCAAAACTTTAAATGCAACGCCAATCGACGTCGGGTATTTTCTTGAAACTTCTTCTTTTATTTTATTTATTTTCTTTTCTTTTTAACAATTTTTATCGCTTGGATGTGCGGGTGGTGTAATGGATAAATTGCTCGGTATTTTTATTCGGAAAGCAGAGTTCCAATTTCATTTGGGTTCGTTATATTCACTTATGTGCAAATACCATTGGGAAAGGCATGAATCCACCATTTTCCCTCAATCTATGGATTAATGAGTAAGACCTTTGATTACTAAATGCATTATTATCTCAAAAACAAATTTGTTTAGAAAGTAGTTAGATTTCGGTTTAGAGGTTGATATGCCGCTAAGCCAAAAAGAACCACCCAACATTTTTTGTCTTTCTCTTCAATAAAGTATACTCATTCTGTTTCACTCTAGTAACAAAATCTAAAGAAGCCTTTGCAATATTATTGGTCTTAACATGGCATCTCGATTTTCCCATCGACGTAACGAGCC
>JBBBDQ010000606.1:1542500-1575000 GCA_037127315.1 Ascarosepion bandense | reverse complement strand
AACGGAGAGGCAGAAGAAGAATTGGGGGAAAGATGAAAGGGGAGACAGAATAAGAATGGGGAGAAAGATGAAGATAGTGATGACTTAAATGAAGGCTACGAAGCAGATAATTGTAGGGAACAATGAATTAGGAATTGTAAGAATGACGAAGAGAAAGATTACGAGTTGAAAATAATAAGATAAAGAAGATTTGGAAGACTGAGGTGAAGGGTCAAAAACACGGAGAAAGAAATAAAAATTCACAATACGATAAAGAAAGCGAAGACAAGAAAATAGGCGTAAATATAAAATGGCGAAGATAAGAACTATAGCAAAAAAAAAAAAGGAAAAAATAAAGAACAGACTCAAGAATAATAAAGACGAAGAAGAAAAAGAATTAATAATAATAAAAAAAAGAAAGAAAGAGAAATATGAAGGTGGAGAAATTTAGTACGAAGAAGAATGGTCCTGGGCATGACGGTAAACTGCATCTGGCAGCAAGGCCTCTGATTGGGAGGTTGTGAGGAGTATGGAACCACCTCTTAATTACTGTTGTTCCCAGATCCACCCTGACCCGGAGTGGTAGCATTTGTTAGGTCCCAGCTATAGGCAAATAGTTAACCCCCACCCAAACTGGGGTCAAATACTATGAATGTATAAAAATAGATTTTTATAGAAAAATTTACATTTTTAAAGAAAAAATATTACCAAAATATATTTTTATTCTCGGCAAAACATTTTTGATTACAAAACTAGAAGACATTTTCAGTTTAAAAAAAAAAAATTCCTTAAAATCTGACTAAATCAATCTTCTCAGTATAACCGAACATTTAAAAAAATACCTTAAACCCCAACATTTTTGGCATTAAAAAACCCAAAGAGGTTGATATGCCGTTAAACAAAACTCTAACTCAAACGAAGGAGAAAAAATGGGAAGAAAGAAAGAAGAAACGATTAAAATAAATGAAAAGAAACACAGAAGAAAAAACAAAGAAGAAAAATATAAGGAACAAAACAAAGAAACGAAGAAAAAGAAAAAGAGATGAACCAAAGAATAACAATACAGAAGAAAAAAACGAGAAAAAAGAAGAAAAAATCAGGAGAAATAAAGAAGAAGAAGAAGAAGAAGAAGAAGAACGTGATGAAACGAAGAAGAAAAAACGAAGAAGAAAAATATAAGAAACAAAACGAAGAAAAAGAAAAAAGAAATGAACCAAAAAATAACAATAAAGAAGAAAATCGAGAAAAAAGAAGGAGAAAAAGAAGAAAAAATCAGGACAAATAAAGGAGAAGAAGAAGAAGAACGTGATGAAACGAAGAAGAAAAAACGAAGAAGAAAAATATAAGAAACAAAACGAAGAAAAGAAGAAAAAGAAAAAAAGAGAGGAACCAAAGAATAACAATAAAGAAGAAAATCGAGAAAAAAGAAGAAAAAGAAGAAAAAAATCAGGAGAAACAAAGAAGAAGAAAAAGAAGACTGTGAAGAAACGAAGAAGAAAAATATATAAACTAAACGAAGAAAGGAAAGAAAAGAAAAAAGAGATGAACCAAAGAATAACAATAAAGGAAAAAACGAGAAAAAAGAAGAAAAAAAAGAAAAAATCAGGAGAAACAAAGAATAAGAAAAAGAAGAAGAAGAAATCATTGAGAATATTACAGACCCCTTCCGTGGATTTTGTTTAGAATTTCAAGTGCTTCTCCCGGATCAGCTGACCAGATACGTAGGCAATGCCGACCTGAACCTGAATTTGTTAAGATTGTGTTCGCCAATAAGAGTTCATAGTAGGACAAATCTTTTGCGTCAAGTGTCCTCTTTATCCGCGATAAGATTGACCAGCCTTGACTGCTATATAAAAGGACATATTACATACAAGCTCAGTACGCTTTTTTCCTTTCAATTTTTTTTTTCTTCTTGGAACGAGAAATCGGAAAGTCGGGTTCGAATTCCATTTGAATTCACTAATGCACAAATACCCTTGGAAAAGGTATCATTCCATCTCTTCTCTCTGCAGCTATGGCTTAAATAGCAAGGTAGATCGGGTTCTATAGTCTTGGATGGCAACCAGTCTACCACAGAATGTAATGCAACCTACTGCGGGAAAATCTTCTGTCCGGTTTGTCATGTTTCGAAAGATCGGTCAAGCGTGTATCACGTTTAGCAAATGTATAAAAATATTGGGCGGACCTGAAGCAAACTACAACTATGTTTAATTTCGTTGTTTTTCATTTTTTTTTTTTAATTTTTTTTTTTTACTTTTTTCAGAGTTCTATCGATTACTCGCTTAGCTTTACGATTAACAAAAAAAATTAGAAAAATTTGAATATTTAAACATTTGCTAGGGGGGGATCAGTTTCTCATACAACGTTATAGTAAATCGAGCCTCCATTTTGAAACTAGTCGTCAGTACGATATTACGGCCATGTGTTCATTATCAATTTTTTTTTACTTTTTCAGTGCAATATTATCTTTTACACCTTAAACTTTACGAATGACAAAAAAAAATTGCAAAAATTTAAATATTTAAACGATTTTGAAAAAGAAAAAGTAAAAAAAAAAAAGAAAAACAACTAAATTAACATAAACAAAGTGACCTCAACGCGAGTGGATTGAAAATGAAGGATCGATTTACTTTAACGTTCTATGAGAAACTGACCCCTCATCAAATTTGTTTAAATATTGTAATTTTTCAATTTTTTTTTTTTTTATAATCGGAAAGTCTAAGTAAGAATCGATAGAACTGCGCTGAAAAAAGTAAAAAAACAAAATGAAAAACAACGAAATTAAACCTGGTGGTAGTGTGCTTCAGGTCCGCCAAATATTGAATAGCAGGACAGATTGGGTCCTATAGTCTTGGCTGACAACCAGTCTACTGCAGAAAGAAATGGCAACCTACTACGGGAAAATCTTTTTTCTCGTTAGTCATTTCTCGAAAGAGTTATGATCGCCAAACGTGTATCCCGTATGGCACTTAAGTGATTGAAGAATTCGTTCAGTTTGTTGAATGGAACAATTGCACCTTTGGATTTCGGTGTCATATTTTCTGTCCTCTGTTAAAACACATTTCGGATATTTAAATTTCTGTACTCGCTTGTTTTTAGACCGTCCCAAGTTCGTAATTCATATTTTGGGTGGGTCGCCTTGCTGACAACCCTAACCGTCGCTTCTCGTTGAAATATCCATGTCTTTTGGAAATATCGTCTGTTGGCTTTTAATAAGCACCCACATTTTTTTTTTTTGGTTCTCTCTCGTGATTGCTACCCACGGATCGTGCTACTATCGAATTGAACGGAGTAGAAAAACGAGAAAAAAAATCCTTAGACCGACGCAGGCAGGATAGACCATAGAAGAAGTAAAGCTAGCAATATGTGGAAAGGGAGAAAAACAGTTGCGTGTGAGGCCACGCAAGAGATCCAGAAATTCTTTTTCTTCTTCTTCTTCTATGTGCCCTGTCTCTTCAGGACGTAGGCGATCATGGTTCTCCACGCCTCCTATCCCTTGTGGCTCTTAATATGTTTGAGCCTGTTGCTCCTGGCAACCCCCATTCCGTCATCCACCTGATCAGACCCTGCAAATATGTTACCCACTGCCTTCCTCTGTCTCTCCTTCCTTCTATCTGACCAGTCAGTATCAGGTTCTCCAGGCTCTCTTTCCTCATTGCATGTCCCAGGAACTTCAGTTGTCTCTTCCTGATGCTCAGCATCAATTTCCTTTTGTTGCCATTCTTTCCAACACCTCATCGTTGCTTGCATGCTCAGTCCACGATATCCGTAGCATCCTTCTGTAGAACCACATTTCGGCCGCCTCCAGTTTTGTCCTCATTTTCGATGATATTGTCCAGCATTCACAGCCGTATTGAAGAACTGACATCACGTAGCAGTCTAGAACTCTTTTCTTCGTTTCTATTGAGATTTTCCTGTGTTAGTATTTTGCTCATCTTCTGGAACGCGTCCTTTGCCATGCCAATTCCTCTTCAGATCTCCGTGTCGCACTTTCCATCTTCTGTTAGAACACTTCCTAGGTACTTCAATTTTTGTACTTGTTTGATTCTGTTATCCCCGACCTTTCTTACGGTGCCAAAATAATGTCTACACGCTCAGATTCCAATGACAGATTCTTTGACATTAAACTTTCTTTCTTTTTGTTTATTTTTTTTTTTTTGTTTATTTTATTTTTTTCATCTATAATGAAAAGGGCCATGCATATAAAATCACCACATGACACAATATCGGATTCATAGTGTCATAAAATACTCGCTCACAGGTGTGTGTGTGTGTGTGTGTGTGTGTGTGTGTGTGTCTGTCTGTCTGTCTGTCTGTTTGTCTGTGAGTGTTTCTCTGTTTAAATAAATATATATCAATTTATCCCAAACAAGGCGATAGCGAATAAGAAGCGAAGAAGAAAATTAGAATAAACGATGAAAACGAAACGATGAAGAAAAAACAAATGAGAAGAACGAAGAAGAAAGAAAGAAGAAAGAAGAAAAGAAGTACAAAAAAATGAGAAAAATGAGAAAAAGCGAAGCAAAAGAAACGAAGAAGAAAAAATGAAAAGAACGAAGAAGAAAAATAAGAAGAAACAAAAAAGAGGAAAGAAAAAAAATGAACGAAGAAAAAGAAAAAGGAGAAAAGCGAAGAAAAATAAACGAAAAAATTAGAAAAATTAAGAAAAGAAAGAAGAAACAAAGAAGAAATAGAGCATAGAAAAATAAAAAATGAGTAAAGCAAAGAAAAAGAAACGAAGAAAAATGAGAAGAACGAAGAAGAAAAATAAGAAAAAACAGGCAATAAGAAAGAAGAAAAAGAACTAAAACAAAATGAGAAAAAGTGAAAAAAAATGAAACGAAGAAAAAAATAAGAGGAAGCAACAAAGAAAAGAAGAAACAAAACAAAGAAAAATGAGAAAAAGCGAAGAAAAATAAACGAAGAAGAAAAAATGAGAAGAACGAAGAAGAAGAAGAAGAAGAAAAATAAGAAGCAGGTGTGTGTGTGTCTGTCTGCTTGTGTGTCTGTGTTTAAATATATATATATATATATATATATATCAATTTCAAACAAGGCGATAACGAATAAGAAACGAAAAAGAAAATTAAAATAAAACGATAAAACTAAACAAAGAAGAAGAAAAAGAAGAAACGAAGAAGAAAAAAGGAAAAAGAAAAAGAAAAAATGAGAAAAAGCGAAGAAAAAAGAAAAAAAGAAACGAAGAAGAAACAATGAGAAGAACGAAGAAGAAAAATAAGAAGAAACAAGGAAAAAGAAAAAAGAAAAAGAAAAAAATGAGCAAAAGCGAAGACACAAACGAAGAGAAAAGATGAAGAGAACGTAGAAGAAGGAAAATAAAAAGAAACAACTAAGAAGAGAGAAGAAAAAGAGAAAAGGCGAATAAAAGTAAACGAAGAAGAAAAATAAAAAGAAACGAAGCGAAGAAGAAAAAATATGAAAAACGACGAAGAAGAAAAAAAACAAATAGAAAACGAAGAAGACGAAACGAAGACGAATAAAAAATAGGAAGAAACAAAAATTATGAGCGATAAAGAAGAAAAAAATAGAAGAAAAAAATAGAAGAAATAATAATCATAAGAACAATAATAATAATAATAATAATAATAATAATAATAATAATAATAAACAACGCTCCTCGGAACGAAAGAGAAAAAGACTTCAGAATAAATCGGAAACACAACCCTAAACAGCAAATAAATAAAATAAATAATTTTTTAAATAATCATATCGCCCCAAGCAAGGCAGTTTACTACCACTGGTGCGCAGGGGGCTACATAAGAGGAAAGTTATGAGAAAGAGTGACAGGTTATAGGGGTTGTCAGGAAGTGGGTAAAAGAAGGATGAGAAAACTGATTATCGATCTATCTATCTATCTATCTATCTATCTATCTCCGTCTGTTCAGTATCTATCTATCTATCTATCTATCTATCTATCTATCTATCTATCTATCTATCTATCTATCTATCCTCCGTCTGTTCAGTATCTATCTATCTATCTATCTATCTATCTATCTATCTATCTATCTATCTCCGTCTGTTCAGTATCTATCTATCTATCTATCTATCTATCTATCTATCTATCTATCTATCTCCGTCTGTTCAGTATCTATCTATCTATCTATCTATCTATCTATCTATCTATCTATCTCGGATTTTCCATATCTATCTATCTTTTATTTATAATCATCTCGCCCCAAGCATGTCATTTTACTGCCACTCTTTTGCAGGGGTTACATAGGAGGAAACTTATGAGTGACAGGTTATAGGGGGTGTCAGGAAGAGGGTAGCAGATGGATGAGAATAATGATGAGAGTGGAGTGGACGGAGAAAGGAACATGATAGAAAGTTATAAGAAAGTGTGGCAGGTTGTAGAGAGTGTCAGGAAGTGAGTAAGAGAAGGACGAAAATACTCATGAGAGTGAAGCGGATGGAGAAAGGAAAATGAGAGTTATGAGAAAGAGTGACGGGTTATAGGGGGTATCAGGAAGTGGGTAAGAGAAAGATGAGAATACTAATGAGAGTAAAGTGGACGGAGAAATAAGCATTAAAGAGAGAATGCAAGTCAGTGAGATGGAAGATTTTTGACTTTACATTTAAATTCTTGGAGATTGTAGCTGTCGGGGAAGCAAATAAACGGAAAAGAATTCCACAGGCGGGAAGTGCGAGAAAAGAAGCTGTTGGAGTAGAATTTACGTTTACATGTTATTGGTTTCACAGGAAAAGGGTGGGACCTAGTTGCTAATCTTGTGCCTCGAGTGAATACTTATATAGGAGCCCCAGTGAGTTAAGTTCATCTGAGCATAAGCCGTGAAAATATGTGTAGAAGAGACACAGGGAAGCCACATTGCGCCGGTGAGAAAGTGACTGTATCCGAGCTGCCATGTAGGGATTGATCACAGTAGAGATTCTCCATTGGATTTTGTTAGGACCCCTAGGTTGATAGCAGGAGTACATGACCAGATATGGCGGCAGTATTCAATGCACGGGCGGATGGTAGATTTGTATCTGTGCAGGATTGTTTCAGACGGGAAAAACTTCCTGGCCCTGCACAGAGAACCGACCTTCTTAGCAGCGCATTTAGCTATGGATTCTATATAGTCATTCCACTTGAGGTCTGTTGTGAGAGTTATTTCATTGCCACTGCTTTGCAGAGGGTTACATAGGAGGAAAGTTATGAGAGAGAGTGACTGGTTATATTGGGTGTCAGGAAGTGGGTAAGAGAAGGATGATAATACTAATGAGAGTGGAGTGGATGGAGAAAGGAGCACGAGAGAGAGGATGAAGGTTAATGAGATAGGAGATGGTTATTGACTTTACATTTAAATTCTTGGAGATTTTAGCTGTCGGGGAAGCAAGTAAATGGAAGGGAATTCCACAGGCGAAAAGTGCGAGAAAAGAAGCTGATGGAGTAGAGATAGTATGAATTTGAAGTAGGCTTTCGAAGGAACCGGGAACCCCATCTTGAGCAGGCAACAAGAAATAAACCTCTACCCCTTTTCAAAAGACCGGAGAGGAATGTGAACCATACATTAGGTGAAATTATCTACCCCTTCTTGGTAATAGAAGTAGTAAATAAAATATCAGAGTTGAATCAGGATTGTTACTAATATAGATTTGTAATAGACTTTCGAAGGAACCGAAAAATCCACTACTGAAAAAGAAACAAGGAATAATCCTGTAGGGGCCTCAGCTATGATTGTCAAATAGGCTTTGTGTCAAACAAAACTGAAGTCCCCACAATTTGAATGTTACAAGGTTGAAGGTTGGATGTTAATATGTGGGAGGGTAAAATATTTCATTTGTACATTAATGCAAAATTTTTGTTAATAGAATAACAAAATTTTCAGAAGAAAAATAAAATGTTCATAGAGAAAATGCATGTAGTTAATTGTTTAAAGAGAATTGTAAGTATTTTAAATGCGTGTATGTAAAAAGATTAAAACGGTTGCTAAGAAAAGTCTGTGTTCTTTTTCCTTTTATGGTCGAAGAAAATGTAAAGAGGAAAGTCATGAAATAAAGGAGATTATACTTATCGAAGGCAGTTGAAGTATCTCGTTGTTGTTATTTTTTTGACGGTGTGTGTGTAAAGACGAAGAAAAGAAAATTGGAAGGAGAAGAAAAACGAGTCTGTGACGCGTCCTTACGTCCGGGTCGGCTTCTTGAAATGTATTCCTTACATTCGAGGTCTTTCGATTCGCTTCCATGTCGGATTGACTTGACCGGTCAAAATGTGTTTTAAGTAGTAGATTTTAGTCATGTGACCGGCTCCCACAACAAACCCAGTTTTTAGGTGTGAAAAGAAAAATTGAACAGGGTCATATATCAATATTCTATGTCCTATGCAATCAGAATCTAGAATCTAACTATTCACACTGACTTATAAAATTTGCCTTGGTTTTTACAAAAAGATTTAGTCGTTTTGATTCATTTTTGCGGGTGTGCCATTTTACTTTTTTCGTTTGAGTTAATTGTTCGATGATATAAGATTTGTATCTTATAATCCTCTGATATAGTTCAAAAGACAGAAGGGAAGTGCGATCCGGACGATAGGCGAATCTATCTACTATTATCAAGAAAAAATTAGATAATAAATAAGATGTCAGATTTTAGGCAGAGGCGTAAGGAGTTTAGAATTGATCAAGTATAGTTTCGAAATAAATTTTCGAAAGAAACCAGAAACCCGATTCTGAATAACATAAACATTAATCTTTTTAAATAAGATGTCAGATTTTAGGCGGAGGCGTTAGAAGTTTAGAATTGATCAAGTATAGATTTGAAATAAATTTTCGAAAGAAACCGGAAACCCGATTCTGAATAACATAAAAATTAATCTTCTGCTACTCTTGAAAAGACTGAGGAGAAAATTCGACGAACCTATCTACTCCGGTTAAGAAAAAAATGAGGTAATAGTCAATAAGATGACAAAGTTTAGGCGAAGGTGTTTTAAGTATCGACTTTAGACGGAACCTGAAACCCAATTGGAATCAGGAAACATGGCGTAATTCCTTACTCCTATTCAAAGACCAAAGAAGAGGGTGAACCAGACAATAGGCTAACCTGTCTACGTCTATTGAGAAAAAAGTACATAGTAAGTAAGAAGTAAGTTTTTAGGCAGGGGCTTTGGTGATTTAGAGCTGAAGTAGGGGAGGAATTCTTTAACAAGAAACAAGGGATAATTCCTTAATCCTGTTAATAGTATTTTAAATCATCACGTAGGTCAAGGGTCTGCAACCTACGGCCTACGAGCCGAATCCGGCCCGCGAAGATATTTTGACCGGCCCGCGAGTTTCATTACCAATGACTCTATTTTGGACATTAGAGACGAGGGTTACGAATTCAACAAAAGGCTTGCTGTTATCTTCCTCTTATCCAGCCAACCGATTTTGAATTCTATGACCGCAAAAACCCAATCAAAACCCAATCACCTCCATTTCTGCGTAAAAAATAAAAGAATAAGCATAAAACAAAAACTGAGTGCCGATTTGACAGACCTACCGGCGACAGAAATTAGGTGGGGACATCTTCAAACGGACAATATTGTCTCAGTCGGCTTTCTATTTCATTTCTCCAACAGCGACCCCCACATCGCTTACCCCGACCACCTGCCCTATGTAAGTTGCTGGAATCTTTGAATGGACCATGTTCTCATCTTATCACACGTAAGTGTATGTTTGCAACTATTTGTACTCATATGTATGGGTATATGTGTTTAGTTTTTGTTTATGTGTGTGTGTGTGTGTGTGTGTGTGTGTGTGTGTGTGTGTGTGTGTGTGTGTGTGTGTGTGTGTGTGTGTGTGTTCGTTTGTTTTACAATTTTCAATAACAGTTTCAAACCTACACGTCATAATTTCATCAATTTCACTTCGGTTGATTTTTTTCACTTTGAAGTATTTTGACGTTCCTTGAGGAAAAGTAATTTTTGTTAGGCGTTTTTAATTTTAGATTTGTTTTTCTGAGTTCTCAATGTTTATTTTCATAATGGTTTTAAATATTTAGGTTGACAGGGGTCTGCATATGTAATTTTCCTTAGTTATTCATTAATGGCCTCGTCCGACCCGCGACCCGTCATTATAACACGACCCGGTTCGCGGGGTCGAATGAGTTGCCGAATCCTGACGTAAGTATTACTTTAGTCGAGACAAAGGAAGAAAAACGCCACGCAAAATACTTTTTTCCACTTTGTCACAAATTTTCCTTCAAAAATGTATATTTTTCTATAAAAGTCTATTTTTATGTATATATTTCTATAAAAGTCTATATTTAAACTTTTTTTAATTTTTAATTTTTTAAAAATGTAAAAAGATTAATTAGAAAAGAGTGAGGAATACAAACTAGTTAGAAAGGAACAATAGAAAGCTGAGAAAGCAGGTGCAATGACAGATACATAGGCGGAGAGAAAGTGAAGGTTATACAGGGGAGAGGAGAGAGCTAGAGTCCAGTGGTTAGTAGATGAGTATTAACTTTGCATTTAAATTTCTGGAGGTTGTAGCCGTCAGGAAAGCAAGAATACGGGAGTGAGTTCCACAGGCGGGAAGTGCGAGAGAGGAAGCTGCAGGAGTAGAATTGTCGTCTGCATTTGGCTTTCATAGTGTTTTGATTTCTACAGAAGGATGCTACGGATATCGTGGACTGAGCATACAAGCAACGACGAGGTGTTAGAAAGAATGGCAACAAAAAGGAAATTAATGCTGAGCATCAGGAAGAGACAACTGAAGTTCCTGGGACATGTAATGAGGAAGGGGAGCCTGGAGAACCTGATACTGACTGGACAGATAGAAGGACGGAGAGACAGAGGAAGGCAGCGGATAACATATTTGCAGGGCCTGATCAGGTGGATGACGGAACGGGGGTTGCCAGGAGCAACAAAAGCCAACATACTAAGAGCCACAAGGGATAGGGAGACGTGGAGAGCCATGATCGCCTACGTCCTGAAGGGACAGGGCACATAGAAGAAGAAGTGTTTTGACCCCAGTTTGGAGGTTAACTATTATACCTTAACTGGTGCTACCACTCCGGGTCAGCGTGGACCTTGGAACAAGAGCAATTAAGAGGTGGTTCCATGCTCGTCACAACCTTCTAATCAAAGGCCTTGCAGTCGGATGCAGTTTACCTCCATACCCAGGAACTCCCTCAGTAGGTTGCCATTTTTTTCTTCGGGAGACCCGTTGCCAACGAAAGCTATAATCTGTCCTGCTATTCATCCCATAGCTGGATGGAGAAGAGATGGATAATTGCGCGTAAGTGAATGCAACGAATTCAACTGGAATTTGAACTCGTCTGTCTGATTTCTCATTCGGAGCCGATATCCGTTGCACCAGAATGCGTAAGCAACGCTTGCCCATATCTGAGAAAAATTATCCGGCATTCACTGATATAGAGGAGATTTCAACTCCTTCCCTATTAGTTTTACTTTATTTTTTGTCTCTATTTTCTTTCAGTCATGTGCGTTGTGGTGCAGAGGGTATCGACTGGGAACGACAAATCAGGGAGCCGAGTTCGAATACCAGTTGATTTCTTTGCATTCACTTGCGCACAAATACCCTTGGGAAAGGTATCAATGCCTCTCTTCCCTCTAGTTATGGGTTAAATAACAGGACAGATTGGGTTCTATAACCTTGGCTGGCAACCAGTGTACCGCAGAAAGTAATGGCAACCTAGAGCGGGGAAATCTTCTGCCCAGTCAGTCATGTCTCTTTCGAGACATGATCGCCCAAAGCGTGTATCAACTATGACATTTAACTGAGTGTTCGAAGCTAGTTAAGAGCTCGAAATGTGAATGCTGATTTTCCGCTCAATTTTCAACTCTCAAATCAACGAGCCAAAAAATATATCTATGTCACGTCCTTTTATTAAATTTTTCTGTATTTGATTTTTAATAATAATGTTTTTAACATCTTCAGCGGCAATAGACACGAAATAACACGGGCGAAATTTCTTTTAGGAATCTTGTGTCCGTAGTTGTTAATCTTTCGTTCGTCCCCCCCTCCCCACACACACACACCTTTTTTTCTTCGGCGACACAGACAGAAATTGTATTGAAGCAGACTATCAAGTATTTTGTAAAACAACTTTCTCATCGAAGACACTGGTCCTCATTGGCGTCACAAATGAATTGTTAACGAATTCCGAACTACGCAAAAGAAGGGGGGGGACGAAAGATTTAGTTAAAGAGAGAAAAAAAATATTGGTTGTAGGGTTTAATCAGCGTTGTATAAATTTAAAATTGTCTTTTTTATTTTTATTTTTTTAATTTATTGAAGATAAAAAAATGATTTTAAAAAAAATATTCCCGAAAATGTTTACATAACTAGAATTTTCAAACAAACAAAATGGAGTCTGAGAAAAAAAAAAGAAAGGAAAAACAGATTTCCATAAAGCAAAATGGACTCGTTCAATACAACGTCAAAGGTCATTCGAAACAATAAAAAAAAGTAAAGGAATAGAAGAAACATGGAATTTTTCGCAAAGAGATTTTCCTAAAAATGTTCCTGCCAACAGGTCAATATGAAAATGGAAAGCACATAACTTTTATTTAATAGATTCTTTTGAAAACTTTTTTTCTTTTTTGAGATGTATTTATTTATTTATTTATTTATTTATAACGACTGGGGACGATACTTCTGACATTTTTCGCTGTGTTTATTTTTTATAGAAATGATATTTTAATGAAACCAATATTAATTTAAAAAATAAAACGCTCATTTAAAACTTTTTTTTAAAAAATCGTAAATCTGAATTTTAAGTTTAACCATGAACACGAATTGGTGTCATAAATCTCCTTTATTTTTTAATTCAACTTTTTATTTTTCATTTAATTTTGTTTGAGAACAGATCGTTTTTGTTTTTTTTTTATTATTTTTTCAGTTTAACAATAATGTCTTCCAAACAAGTTTTACCACAAATATAGTGTTAGTTCCGGCATCAGTTTTGATAAGATTCTAACAGTTCTAAAGAAAATTGATGTTTTTTAAGTAAGACGTGGAAACCATAACCTATGGTATCAAAATAATTTTCATTTGTACTGGTTATAAAAATGAAGTGCAAGTTTTCTTCGTTACAAGCTAATATGAAGGTGTTTTCTAATAAAACGCATTTTCCGCAAACATTTCAAATGTTTATAATCCGCACACACACATAAAGACGCGCACACATATACATACAAACATACATACATACATACACTACCGGCCATAATTATTAGGCCACCCCAGTGTTATAAAAAAATGATGTAGTCCATACTATTTTTTACTATTTATTGCCAAGTGAATAATTGTAAATGAAAATAGAATGGTTCTTTTGTTAATACTGCACTATCACATGTGCATCAAGTGAATTTATAATTATTTAATAATTACCTATATTGCAGTTTCATCAATGAAAGAATGAAGAAAATTTAGGGTGATTCGGACGAGTTCATCTTTGCTTCCTTGCCTTGTAAAATTTTGCAAAGTAATAATAACAAAAAAAGCATTCTATTTTTATTTAGAATTATCCAGTTGGCAATAAATAATAAAAATAATATTATAAACATCATTTCTTTTAAAAAAAACTGGGGTTGCCTAATAATTATGGCCGGTAGTGTATACATATATATATATACATAGATATATATAGTAAATCTAGAGGGTGCGATGGCTAAATTATCGCTATTTGACTTGTAAATATTTGCAAAGTAATAATAAATACTAAAAACAGTATGAAATACATCATTTCTTTTAAAAATCTGGGGTTGCCTAATAGTTATCGCCGGTAGCGTATATATAGACATATATAGCAAAACTAGAGGGTGCGATGGCTAAATGGCCCTATTCGCCTTGTAAATTTTGCAAAGTAATAAAAGAACCATTCTGTTTTCGTTTAGAATTATCGACTTTGCAAAAAATGCTAAAAATATTATGGAATACATCATTTCTTTTAAAAAACGGGGGTGGCCTAACAATTATAGCCGTTAGTATATATATATACAAAAAATCTAAACGTGAGCCGAACCTACCGCGGTTTCACACTACGGTTTTTCAGAGCCATATGCCCTGAAGAACCGTAGTGTGTAACCGCGATAGGTTTTGGTTCACGTTTAGATTTTTTACATATATATGTATGTGTATATATATGTTGATTGATTGATTGATTGATTAATTACTCAGTTTTTGTCGTAATAAAATTAGACCAGCGCACATTTGTATTAAAAAGTGTTCAATACAAGTATATTGTAGAACTTTCGAATACGTTCCATTTGTAAACGAGTTATTACGCCACCTAAGTTTCTACCATGAGTGGTGTCTTCAGGCAATTTGCAATTTGCAATATATATATATATATATATATATATATATATATATATATACAAAAATGCTAAACGTGAGCCAAACCTACCGCGGTTTCACACTACGGTTCTTCAGAGCCATATGCCCTGAAGAAGCGTAGTGTGAAACCGCGGTAGGTTCGGCTCACGTTTAGCATTTTTTGCATTTGTAGCTCTACTTTCGTATCGAGCACTTTATTGTTAAGGTTTCGTCTCGGTTTTTTTTTTCTTTCTAACGGGTACTCGACGTTTTTTACTTGTACGACGTTTGTTTCTTTTTCTATCCCCCACCTTTGCCCTAAGAAGAGTTTCTCTTCTGGGTGTTCAAGACGATTAAATTATAGTCAAGTTAGCGCCAGTTCTAGCGATTTAGTTTCTTATAATTGGTGTTAGTTTCACTGTGATTATTATTATTATTATTATTATTATTATTATTATTATTATATATATATATATATATATATATATATATATATATATATATATATACATACATACATATATACACATATGAAAAACATAATTTCTTTTAAAAAACTGGGGTGGCCTAATAATTATGGCCGGTGGTGTATACATATATATACATAGATATATATAGCAAATCTAGAGAGTGCGATGGCTAAATTGTCGCTTTTCGCCTTATAAAATTTTGCAAAGTAATAATAACAAAAGAACCATTTTATTTTCATTTACAATTATTTACTTGGCACTAAATATTAAAAAATCGTATGAAATCCATTATTTTTAAAGCATTGGGGTGGCTTAATAATTATAGCCGGTACTATATATATATATATATATATATACACTACCGGCCATAATTATTAGGCCACCCCAGTTTTTTAAAAGAAATTATGTTTTTCATATGTGTATATATGTATATATATATATATACATATATAGTGCTAAATTGTAATGATGCCTCGTGCCAAAATTGTTTTTCTTTTTTTAAGTAGTTTACTATGTGTATTGTGTTGCAGTTGATATCACCTCAGAACGAGAAATCGGAGAACCGAGCTCAAATTCCAGTTGAATTTACCTTTGGAAAGGCTATGAATCTGTTCTAATTCCAGCTAGGGCTAGGGGTTAAATAGCTGAATAGATGGGATTCTTTAGCCTTGGTTGGCAACCGGTCTACTGCAGAAAATAATGGCAACCTACTACGAGAAAAAAAATTTTGCCCAGTCAGTCATGACTCTTTCGAGACATGATCTCCCAAGTGTGTGTCACGTACGCACTTGACTAACTAATGAAAGGCATTTTAGGCAAGCAGGTTTATGTCATAAAGTGCTCGATATCAAAATAGAGATAGAGTTTGAGCAGTGTCGTTTTAGTCATGACGACTTCGGCATTTCGTGAGTTTTCAGTTTTGAGTTTGAGTTCTGTTTAACGGTATATCAACACATCTGTGGGTTATTTAATGCCAAATAGATGTGGTTTTAAGGGATTTTTCTTAATGTTCGGTTATAGTGAAAAGATTGATTTAGTCAGATTTTAATGAAAAAAAATTTTCTTTCAGTAGTTTACTGATAGAAAGATGTTTTGGGCAAGCTGGTTTTTGTGATAAAGTGCTCGATATTAACATAGAGATAGAACGTTAATAGAATCAATGTGGATATGATTGTCCCTTACCCGAGCAGTGTTATTTCAGTCCTGCCCTTTTACATTTTGTGAAGGCATTGTTATCTTCACTCTTCAGGGCTTTTTCTGCCAAACCCTACTCTCTCTTCCATTCACTCAAGATCGACAAAAATATTGTAAGTTGCTTTTCGCTGTCGCTCGTTCCTTCAATCTGTCTTGTGAATATCAATTTTTCAAAGCCCTTCTCCCTCACGATTATCATTATTATTATATCATTTTTCATCATATTTCTAATTCTGCTATGGTCGCACTACCTACCAAGTCTGCGAGAATACCTAAGGCAGGTTGTGGCGTGTTGTTATGGCTCCATTTCATGTTTTTCTATCTTCCCTATCATCCCCAGCATTACATAGATAAAGTTTTCCTTAGTGTGTGGGCTGTACTTAATAAGACAATTTTTTGTATATCTCTTAAGCTGGGGTTTCCAGGGATTCTTTCAATGTGTTGTTTTGTTCCATTTTTTATCATTCCAAGTGCACCTACTATCACTGGCACAACTCTTGTTTTCAATTTCCACATTTTTTTTATTTCAATTTCCAGGTCTTTATATTTTGACAATTTTTCAAATACCTTGGTTGCTATGTTACAATCCGCTGGACAAGCCATATCAAATAATAGACAAGTTTTCTCCTTCTGGTTTTTAACAATAATGTCTGGTCTGTTTGCTTCAATTTTTCTGTTATTATTATTATTATTATTATTATTATTATTATTATTATTATTAATTTACTGAGAGAAAGTCATTTTTGGTAAGCAAGTTTCTTTTGTCATTATGTGCTCGATATCAAAATGGAGTGAAGACGTTAATAGAATTAATGTGGAGAAGTTTATCACTTAATTGAACTGTGTTCTTTCAGTCATGCCCACTTCGAAGTTTCGACCTAAACCAGTTAAAAGAGGTCAGCCCAAAATGATAAAAAGAAGTCGACTAAATATAAAGCAATTACGCCGTTATATATTTAAAGAAGATCAAAAGAAGTCAACATGATAAAAACAATTAACTACCAAGAAATGTAATTACTTAAGAAATTGCATTCCTCAAGCAAAAGAAAAAGAAAATCCTCAAATACAAAGATATCCACAAAGAAAAGATATCAAATTACACCAAACTTCATATGAATTCGAAATAAAAATTGGAAACAACAGCGGGGAAGCAGATAACCCTGAAGAGCGAAGACATGAGAATAATGTATTGCCAAAACTTCAAAATTGACATGACTGAAATAACATTGCGCATATATATATATATATATATATATATATGTAATGAATTATTTTGAACATTATTTTTACCGATACTCGTATTTAAGTAGATATTTTGTTTTTAATTAAACAGTATTTTTATATTTATATCTACCGGCCTGATTATTTCACGATAAATTTTTATGACGAAAATGTGTGCTACCCAGCAGGATTCGAACCTGCGACCCCTATTACATAGGGGAAGCATACCATTTGATCTGGTACCGCAAATTGTCGGTTGCTTATAACCAAGTTTCGTTAAATTTCGTTTATATATATATATATATATATACTGTTGTTATACTCAGCAGACAAAACACGTCGGCTAAACACAGTTGTCTCTTTGTTATATATATATATATATATATATATATATATATATATATTAATTAATAATTCAAACAATATTTACTACATCTATTGGCTTGCGCTTGCGAGAAATTAAGAAAATGTGTTTTTCTACTGAGTTCTTATCACCTTTGTTTCTTCCTCTTTGTTAAGCTCAGATGCCGGGCCATCAAAGTTTGTACATGACTATATTTTACTTCCTACTTTAAACCTGGGGCATTTCTTTGAGCCTTTCATCATGTCTCTTTAGTTCTTTCTCTTTCTCTCCCGTTTTCCTCTTTTTGTTTTTTATTTCCTCGATGTAACTTTTATGATTGCCCATTCTGGTTTCTCATTTTCTCAACCTCCTTTCTTCTTCTTCTATGTGCCGTGTCCTTTCAGGACGTAGGCGATCATGGCCTTCCACGTTTCCCTATCCCTGGTGGCTCTGAGCACGCCTTCTCCTGTTACAACATGCAACCCTCGTTCCGTCATCCACCTGATTGTTCCTTCAAATATGTTATCCGTTGCTTTCCCCTGTCTCTTTTTCCCTCTATCTGGCCTGTTAGTATCAGATTCTCCAAGCCCTCCTTCCTTATTGCGTTTCCCAGGAATTTCAGCTGTCTCTTCCTGATGCTCAGTATTAATTTCCCTTTTGTTTCCATCATTTCCAAGACCTCATCATTGCTCACATGCTCGATCCATGATATTCGCAGCATCCTTCTGTGGAACCACATTTCAGTTGCTTCAAGTTTTTCCTTCATCTTTGATGGTATTGTCCAGAATTCATTGCCATATTGAAGGACTGACATCACGTATCAATCCAGTACTCTCTTCCTAGTTTCTAGCGAAATTGTCCTCTTTCTTAATACCTTATTCAACTTCTGGAATGCTTCCTTCGCATGCCAATTCGTCTTCGGATATCTGTCTCGCACTTTTCGCTTCCCAGGTATTTAAATTTTTGTACTTGCTTGATTCTGGTATCCCCGACCTGCATTTGGCATTTTGGGCTGCCCTTTTTACTGATGACCATTCATTCGGTTTTCGTGTAGTTTATTTCTAGTCCTTTCCTGTTACTTTCTTCTGCTACCTTCTGTAGGAGGTCTTGTAGTTTCCTTTCTGTGTCTGCTATCAGCACTGTATCATCTGCGTACCTTAGGTTGTTTAAATTGTGGCCTCCGATTACGAATCCAGGCATAACTTCTAAGGGCTTCAAAATATTCTCGCTGTACAAGTTGAACAGATCCGATGAAAAGACACATCCTTGTCTTACTCCCCTTTCTATCTTTATATCTCTACTCAATTCGTTACCTGTCCTGTATACAAGCGGTTTGCTGCCAGTAAAGATTCTTTATTACTCTCAAGTCTTTTCCAAATATATCCAGGTTACCGAGCATCTCCATCAGTTCTTGTGGCGTATTGTGTCAAACGCCTTCGAATAATCAATAAAGCACATGTATAAGTCCTTCTTCCTTTGTATTGCCCTTTCAGAGAGCATCCTAATCATAAACATGGCATTCCTGGTTCCCGTGTCTTTAACGAAATCACACTGTTCTTGTCCTATCTCTGGCCTGATTCTGCTTCTCGCTCTATTCATCAGGATTCGGACGATCAATTTTCTTATTTGGCTCATTAAACTGATGGTTCTGTGGAGTTCGCACTCGTTTGCTCCTGGCTTCTTAGGCAGTGCTATGAAGATAGACTTGCTGAGATCTTCTGGTACACCCCCACTATTATAAATTTCATTTATTATTTCAGTAATTGTTTCTATACCAAATACTTCACCTTGCACAAAAAGTTTATCAATATAAAGAAGCGAATTTTCCATCTCCCTTCAATAAATAGCGTTTACTACCTGATGAGACATTGTTCTTTTAATGTCGAAACAAAATGTACACTATGTAGTAGATTATAATTTGAACATGTTCTAAAGTATAATTTAAAATAAATATTCATAGCTCTGTTAATATATTGAGCACTGTTTTAAATTTATGTTTTGAGCGTTGTTAATATTTTCTCCGTTAATTATTCATTTGTATATATATATATATATATATATATATATATATATATATATATATATAGCATAGTGATGATCCACGTATACTGTCTTAATAATATGTATAGGAAAAACTACTAGAAAGTTGTAAATATAAAAATGCATTTTTTTTACAGTATTTATTTATTTCTATTATTATATTTGATATTTCAGACAGTCTTCGGCCTATCATCAGAAACAAATGATTTTAAAATTTAAATTAGAAAAGTATTTCGTGAGAGCGTTCGTAAAAAGATTGTTTACATCACGTGACGCAGAAAGCGACAATTTTTTAAAAATATTTTTTTAATACATTTTTATACTTACAACCTTTTAGTAGTTTTATATATATATATATATATATATATATATATATATATATATATATATATATATATATATATTATTATTATTAAACTTTAATCCGAAACGGAAAAGTAGGAAGGTAAATTCCAAGAACCTGGAAATTAATATTAAAAATTTTAATATTAAAAAATGATACAGGAGGAGAGCTCAGTGTAATTAAAATTACGGAGCCAAATTTGATATGACAAATTTCCCGTCTATTCCCTTACAACTCTATCAAAAAGTAAAAACCAAAAATAGACTGATTTTCAAAAAAAAAATTTTTGTGACGTATATTTCTCAAATCTTAACCGTTATTTATTTTTTTATTTTTTATTTCTTCATCTTTTTTTTTAATTTTTTTTAATTTTTTTAATATTTTTTAGTTCTCTTATTTTTTTTTTCTCATTTTGATATAGACTAACTATTGCTGAGGACACGTGAAATCTCTTTTAGGGATTTCATGTTGAAATATTCATTCAACATTTTTGAATTTTGAAAATTTATTTTAATATATATATATATATATATATATATATATTAAAATTTGTATACTTAGGCAGTAAATTTCCTTTTAAACATATCAGATTAAATATTTTTCAAACATTATGTTTGCTTATTTTTTAATAAAATCCGTTCATACCCACGGATAGTCTTTCGCGTATTACAATCAAAAGATGTCAGAAATGTATATATTATATTTTATTAAAATACTTTAATCCAAAACGAAAAAGTAAGAAGATATATCCCAAGAACCTGATCCTAATTAATTAAAATTTTAATATTAAAAAATGATACAGGAGGAGAGCTCAGTGCAATTAAAATTACAGAGCTAATATAAATTGAAATAAATTTTCAAAATTCAAAAATGTTAAATGAACATTTCAACATGAAATCCCTAAGAGAGATTTCACGCCTCCTAAGCAACAGTCAGTCTATATCAAAATGAGAATAAAAATAAGATTAAAAAGAGAAATAAAAAAATTAAAAAAGATAAAGAAATAAAAAATAAAAAAAATAAATAACGGTTAAGATTTGAGAAATATACGTCACAAAAAAGTTTTTTTGGAAATCAGTCTATTTTTGGTTTTTACTTTTAGACAGGGTTGTAAGTGAAAAGATGGGAAATTTGGCATGACTCGATTAATAAACGAAAAAGAGTTAAGGAAGGGAAGTCTCTCTTAGAGATTTCATGTTGAAATGTTCATTTAACAATTTTGAATTTTGAAAATTTATTTTAATTTATATACATACTAGCAGTATAGCTCTGCGTTGCTCGGGTGTAATGAAAGCTTTAAAACTAATCCATTGTCCTGGAACCCAGACTTTTTGAACGTTGACAAGAAAGACTAAAAGCAATAGTTGTTTCCAGTTAAAGCGAAACCGTAGACTGAAATAAAAATGAATGGATGTAAGTCAAATTTTGATTTCTTGCATCGATATCAAATAAGTTTTTTTCATCATAAACTGAATTTTGAAGGCTAAATAAGTCCTCTGAGTAAATGGTATCATGGCTGAGACTAATAACTACAATTATACCTACTTAGAGCCAAACCCGAAGCAAAAAATAAAAGGGCTGAAAAACTGATTTTGATCAGACCTGGTATCTTGCCTTTTATATATATATATATATATATATATATATATATATATATATATATATATATATATATATATCGATTTTCTGCACCATTGTAAGAACTGCAACCTTGAAACTTCTGAATATCGTTTCTTATGTCTTTGTCTATGAGTGTATCAAATTTGATTAAAATCGGACTACTCCTTCTATAACCCGATTTTTTCGATTATCGATTTTCGATATTTATCGGTGGTAACTCGACACAAAATCAAGCTAAGAACACTCGCAGACACTTATAGTACAACTGTGTAAATTTTCAATGAAATCGGTTCAGCCGTTTCGGAGTCTATAGGTAACGGATACACACACACAGACACACACACACAGACAAAGTTCCATTTATAAATAAGTTTATGGAAATCAAGGAATTTTTAACGAAAGTTGGTTATAAGCAACCGACAATTTGAAATTAATTGTTTGAACATTATTTTTTATCGATACTCGTATTTAAGTAGATATTCTGTTTTTAATGAAACAGTATTTTATATTTATTTCTACCGGCCTGATTATTTACGATAATTTTTTATTACGAAATCCTGCCGAATGGCACACAAAAAAAGTCCAACATTTACTTCCGTCTTAACAGAGAACATGCCAAGGCTGACAAAGTAAACCTGTCTGCTGCTCTTCATAAGGACCTCCATTCTGTGATTGAATCGGGTAGGAAATGGCTCGTAAATTTAAATGCTTCATGAACAAAGCTGCTCTCCATTAACCACCACAGAGAAACATTCCTGACTACCCATCAGAATGGATGACGATAGTCTCCTTGAGAACAACTCACTGCGTCTCCTTCGTCTCGCTCTCTCAATCGACCTCAAAGAGAATGAGTCACTTCATCGGACCAAAAAGTTTTTCTCATCGGAATCCATCTTGCACATTTATAAATCAAGCATTCGTCCGTGCATTGAATACTATTGCCATATCTGGTCGCGTGCTTCTGCTATTCATCTTGATGTTCTCGTCAGAATCCATCTTGCACATTTAAAAATCTACCATTCGTCCGTGCATTGAATACTATTGCCATATCTGGTCGCGTACTTCTGCTATTCATCTTGATGTTCTCGTCAGAATCCATCTTGCACATTTATAAATCTACTAATCGTCCGTGCATTGAATACTGTTGCCATATTTGGTTGGGTGTTTCTGCTATTCATCTTGATGATGTTCTCGTCAGAATCCATCTTGCACATTTATAAATCTACTAATCGTCCGTGCATTGAATACTGTTGCCATATTTGGTTGGGTGTTTCTGCTATTCATCTTGATGTTCTCGTCAGAATCCATCTTGCACATTTATAAATCTACTAATCGTCCGTGCATTGAATACTGTTGCCATATTTGGTTGGGTGTTTCTGCTATTCATCTTGATGTTCTCGTCAGAATCCATCTTGCACATTTATAAATCTACTAATCGTCCGTGCATTGAATACTGTTGCCATATTTGGTTGGGTGTTTCTGCTATTCATCTTGATGTTCTCGTCAGAATCCATCTTGCACATTTATAAATCTACTAATCGTCCGTGCATTGAATACTGTTGCCATATTTGGTTGGGTGTTTCTGCTATTCATCTTGATGTTCTCGTCAGAATCCATCTTGCACATTTATAAATCTACTAATCGTCCGTGCATTGAATACTGTTGCCATATTTGGTTGGGTGTTTCTGCTATTCATCTTGATGTTCTCGTCAGAATCCATCTTGCACATTTATAAATCTACTAATCGTCCGTGCATTGAATACTGTTGCCATATTTGGTTGGGTGTTTCTGCTATTCATCTTGATGTTCTCGTCAGAATCCATCTTGCACATTTATAAATCTACTAATCGTCCGTGCATTGAATACTGTTGCCATATTTGGTTGGGTGTTTCTGCTATTCATCTTGATGTTCTCGTCAGAATCCATCTTGCACATTTATAAATCTACTAATCGTCCGTGCATTGAATACTGTTGCCATATTTGGTTGGGTGTTTCTGCTATTCATCTTGATGTTCTCGTCAGAATCCATCTTGCACATTTATAAATCTACTAATCGTCCGTGCATTGAATACTGTTGCCATATTTGGTTGGGTGTTTCTGCTATTCATCTTGATGTTCTCGTCAGAATCCATCTTGCACATTTATAAATCTACTAATCGTCCGTGCATTGAATACTGTTGTCATATTTGGTTGGGTGTTTCTGCTATTCATCTTGATGTTCTCGTCAGAATCCATCTTGCACATTTATAAATCTACCATTCGTCCGTGCATTGAATATTATTGCTATATCTGGTCGCGTGCTTCTGCTATTCATCTTGATGTTCTCGTCAGAATCCATCTTGCACATTTATAAATCTACTAATCGTCCGTGCATTGAATGCTGTTGCCATATTTGGTTGGGTGTTTCTGCTATTCATCTTGATGTTCTCGTCAGAATCCATCTTGCACATTTATAAATCTACTAATCGTCCGTGCATTGAATACTGTTGCCATATTTGGTTGGGTGTTTCTGCTATTCATCTTGATGTTCTCGTCAGAATCCATCTTGCACGTTTATAAATCTACTAATCGTCCGTGCATTGAATACTGTTGCCATATTTGGTTGGGTGTTTCTGCTATTCATCTTGATGTTCTCGTCAGAATCCATCTTGCACATTTATAAATCTACCATTCGTCCGTGCATTGAATATTATTGCTATATCTGGTCGCGTGCTTCTGCTATTCATCTTGATGTTCTCGTCAGAATCCATCTTGCACATTTATAAATCTACTAATCGTCCGTGCATTGAATACTGTTGCCATATTTGGTTGGGTGTTTCTGCTATTCATCTTGATGTTCTCGTCAGAATCCATCTTGCACATTTATAAATCTACTAATCGTCCGTGCATTGAATACTGTTGCCATATTTGGTTGGGTGTTTCTGCTATTCATCTTGATGTTCTCGTCAGAATCCATCTTGCACATTTATAAATCTACTAATCGTCCGTGCATTGAATACTGTTGCCACATTTGGTTGGGTGTTTCTGCTATTCATCTTGATATTCTCGTCAGAATCCATCTTTCACATTTATAAATCTACTAATCGTCCGTGCATTGAATACTGTTGCCATATTTGGTTGGGTGTTTCTGCTATTCATCTTGATGTTCTCGTCAGAATCCATCTTGCACATTTATAAATCTACTAATCGTCCGTGCATTGAATACTGTTGCCATATTTGGTTGGGTGTTTCTGCTATTCATCTTGATGTTCTCGTCAGAATCCATCTTGCACATTTATAAATCTACTAATCGTCCGTGCATTGAATACTGTTGTCATATTTGGTTGGGTGTTTCTGCTATTCATCTTGATGTTCTCGTCAGAATCCATCTTGCACATTTATAAATCTACTAATCGTCCGTGCATTTAATACTGTTGCCACATTTGGTTGGGTGTTTCTGCTATTCATCTTGATGTTCTCGTCAGAATCCATCTTGGACATTTATAAATCTACTAATCGTCCGTGCATTGAATACTGTTGTCATATTTGGTTGGGTGTTTCTGCTATTCAAATTGATGTTCTCGTCAGAATCCATCTTGCACATTTATAAATCTACTAATCGTCCGTACGTTGAATACTGTTGTCATATTTGGTTGGGTGTTTCTGCTAGTCATCTTGATGTTCTCGTCAGAATCCATCTTGCACATTTATAAATCTACCATTCGTCCGTGCATTGAATACTGTTGCCATATTTGGTTGGGTGTTTCTGCTATTCATCTTGATGTTCTCGTCAGAATCCATCTTGCACATTTATAAATCTACCATTCGTCCGTGCATTGAATACTGTTGCCACATTTGTTTGGGTGTTTCTGCTATTCATCTTGATGTTCTCGTCAGAATCCATCTTGCACATTTATAAATCTACTAATCGTCCGTGCATTGAATACTGTTGCCACATTTGGTTGGGTGTTTCAGCTATTCATCTTGATGTTCTCGTCAGAATCCATCTTGCACGTTTATAAATCTACTAATCGTCCGTGCATTGAATACTGTTACCACATTTGGTTGGGTGTTTCTGCTATTCATCTTGATGTTCTCGTCAGAATCCATCTTGCACGTTTATAAATCTACTAATCGTCCGTGCATTGAATACTGTTGCCATATTTGGTTGGGTGTTTCTGCTATTCATCTTGATGTTCTCGTCAGAATCCATCTTGCACATTTATAAATCTACTAATCGTCCGTGCATTGAATACTGTTGCCACATTTGGTTGGGTGTTTCTGTTATTCATCTTGATGTTCTCGTCAGAATCCATCTTGCACATTTATAAATCTACTAATCGTCCGTGCATTGAATACTGTTGCCACATTTGGTTGGGTGTTTCTGCTATTCATCTTGATGTTCTCGTCAGAATCCATCTTGCACATTTATAAATCTACTAATCGTCCGTGCATTGAATACTGTTGCCATATTTGGTTGGGTGTTTCTGCTATTCATCTTGATGTTCTCGTCAGAATCCATCTTGCACATTTATAAATCTACTAATCGTCCGTGCATTGAATACTGTTGCCACATTTGGTTGGGTGTTTCTGCTATTCATCTTGATGTTCTCGTCAGAATCCATCTTGCACATTTATAAATCTACTAATCGTCCGTGCATTGAATACTGTTGCCATATTTGGTTGGGTGTTTCTGCTATTCATCTTGATGTTCTCGTCAGAATCCATCTTGCACATTTATAAATCTACTAATCGTCCGTGCATTGAATACTGTTGCTACATTTGGTTGGGTGTTTCTGCTATTCATCTTGATGTTCTCGTCAGAATCCATCTTGCACATTTATAAATCTACTAATCGTCCGTGCATTGAATACTGTTGCCATATTTGGTTGGGTGTTTCTGCTATTCATCTTGATGTTCTCGTCAGAATCCATCTTGCACATTTATAAATCTACTAATCGTCCGTGCATTGAATACTGTTGCCATATTTGGTTGGGTGTTTCTGCTATTCATCTTGATGTTCTCGTCAGAATCCATCTTGCACATTTATAAATCTACTAATCGTCCGTGCATTGAATACTGTTGCCATATTTGGTTGGGTGTTTCTGCTATTCATCTTGATGTTCTCGTCAGAATCCATCTTGCACATTTATAAATCTACTAATCGTCCGTGCATTGAATACTGTTGCCACATTTGGTTGGGTGTTTCTGCTATTCATCTTGATGTTCTCGTCAGAATCCATCTTGCACATTTATAAATCTACTAATCGTCCGTGCATTGAATACTGTTGCCACATTTGGTTGGGTGTTTCTGCTATTCATCTTGATGTTCTCGTCAGAATCCATCTTGCACATTTATAAATCTACTAATCGTCCGTGCATTGAATACTGTTGCCATATTTGTTTGGGTGTTTCTGCTATTCATCTTGATGTTCTCGTCAGAATCCATCTTGCACATTTATAAATCTACTAATCGTCCGTGCATTGAATACTGTTGCCACATTTGGTTGGGTGTTTCTGCTATTCATCTTGATGTTCTCGTCAGAATCCATCTTGCACATTTATAAATCTACTAATCGTCCGTGCATTGAATACTGTTGCCATATTTGGTTGGGTGTTTCTGCTATTCATCTTGATGTTCTCGTCAGAATCCATCTTGCACATTTATAAATCTACTAATCGTCCGTGCATTGAATACTGTTGCCATATTTGGTTGGGTGCTTCTGCTATTCATCTTGATGTTCTCGTCAGAATCCATCTTGCACATTTATAAATCTACTAATCGTCCGTGCATTGAATACTGTTGCCATATTTGGTTGGGTGTTTCTGCTATTCATCTTGATGTTCTCGTCAGAATCCATCTTGCACATTTATAAATCTACTAATCGTCCGTGCATTGAATACTATTTGCCACATTTGGTTGGAGTGTTTCTGCTATTCATCTTGATGTTCTCGTCAGAATCCATCTTGCACATTTATAAATCTACTAATCGTCCGTGCATTGAATACTGTTGCCATATTTGGTTGGGTGTTTCTGCTATTCATCTTGATGTTCTCGTCAGAATCCATCTTGCACATTTATAAATCTACTAATCGTCCGGGCATTGAATACTGTTGCCACATTTGGTTGGGTGTTTCTGCTATTCATCTTGATGTTCTCGTCAGAATCCATCTTGCACATTTATAAATCTACTAATCGTCCGTGCATTGAATACTGTTGCCATATTTGGTTGGGTGTTTCTGCTATTCATCTTGATGTTCTCGTCAGAATCCATCTTGCACATTTATAAATCTACTAATCGTCCGTGCATTGAATACTGTTGCCATATTTGGTTGGGTGTTTCTGCTATTCATCTTGATGTTCTCGTCAAAATCCATCTTGCACATTTATAAATCTACTAATCGTCGATGCATTGAATACTTTTGCCATATTTGGTTGGGTGTTTCTGCTATTCATCTTGATGTTCTCGTCAGAATCCATCTTGCACATTTATAAATCTACTAATCGTCGATACATTGAATACTGTTGCCATATTTGGTTGGGTGTTTCTGCTATTCATCTTGATGTTCTCGTCAGAATCCATCTTTGTTATAAATCTACTAATCGTCCGTGCATTGAATATTGTTGCCGTATTTAGTTGGGTGTTTCTGCTATTCATCTTGATGTTCTCGTCAGAATCCATCTTGCACATTTATAAATCTACTAATCGTCCGTGCATTGAATACTTTTGCCACATTTGGTTGGGTGTTTCTGCTATTCATCTTGATGTTCTCGTCAGAATCCATCTTGCACATTTATAAATCTACTAATCGTCCGTGCATTGAATACTGTTGCCGTATTTGGTTGGGTGTTTCTGCTATTCATCTTGATGTTCTCGTCAGAATCCATCTTTTGCATTTATAAATCTACTAATCGTCCGTGCATTGAATATTGTTGCCATATTTGGTTGGGTGTTTCTGCTATTCATCTTGTTGTTCTCGTCAGAATCCATCTTGCACATTTATAAATCTACTAATCGTCCGTGCATTGAATACTGTTGCCACATTTGGTTGGGTGTTTCTGCTATTCATCTTGATGTTCTCGTCAGAATCCATCTTGCACATTTATAAATCTACTAATCGTCCGTGCATTAAGATATTGTTGCCATATTTGGTTGGGGTGTTTCTGCTATTCATCTTGTTGTTCTCGTCAGAATCCATCTTGCACATTTATAAATCTACTAATCGTCCGTGCATTGAATACTGTTGCCACATTTGGTTGGGTGTTTCTGCTATTCATCTTGATGTTCTCGTCAGAATCCATCTTGCACATTTATAAATCTGCAATCGTCCGTGCATTGAATACTGTTGCCATATTTGGTTGGGTGTTTCTTATTCATCTTGATGTTCTCGTCAGAATCCATCTTGCACGTTTATAAATCTACTAATCGTCCGTGCATTGAATACTGTTTATATACATTTGGTTGGGTGTTTTTATGCTATTCATCTTGATGTTCTCGTCAGAATCCATCTTGCACGTTTATAAATCTACTAATCGTCCGTGCATTGAATACTGTTGCCACATTTTGGTTGGATGTTTCTGCTATTCATCTTGATGTTCTCGTCAGAATCCATCTTGCACATTTATAAATCTACTAATCGTCCGTGCATTGAATACTGTTGCCATATTTGGTTGGGTGTTTCTGCTATTCATCTTGATGTTCTCGTCAGAATCCATCTTGCACATTTATAAATCTACTAATCGTCCGTGCATTGAATACTGTTGCCACATTTGGTTGGGTGTTTCTGCTATTCATCTTGATGTTCTCGTCAGAATCCAAAATAAGCATCTGCAACACAATTGTCAGCCCGCCTTCAGTTAATTTGTGCCACATACGTACCTTTTCTGCTCTGAAGATCTTTTTTTCCTGCTACTCAGACCAGATGTATTTATGCGTTCCACTACATTGGCACCAAGACCCCGCAATTCTACCGTCGAAATGGTTAAATATAACCGCCTCTTCTATACTACAGTTTCTTTTCCCCTCACTACACCTTTGTGGAAATGTCTTCGGTTTGTTTAGTTCCCTGATAACTACAATCTTCAAAGGTTTGAATGCAACAGCAATTGCCGTTTTTTATTTCCTCCTTGATTCACGTCCTTGTTTTCTCCTTTATTCGACATTCCCTGTACCTTGTTTTTACTCTCAATGTTAACCCATTGCGCAATAATAACGGTCCTATCTTGCTTGGTGTCAAATGATTATATATATATAACTGATCATTCTCTATCTATTTATATATTCTGCCTACCTCTCTATTTATTTATTTCAACTTTTGTATTTATATTCGACTGTAGAGTTTCCCGTTAAAACATTTCTCTAGATAGATAGATAGATAGATAGATAGATAGATAGATAGATAGATAGATAGATAATGAACAAACTGAAATAGATAGATAGATAGATAGATAGATAGATAGATATATAGATAGATAGATAGATAGATAGATAGATAGATAGATAGATAGATAGATAAGGAAAGCCAGAGATAGATAGATAGATAGATAAGGAAAGCCAGTGATAGATAGATAGATAGATAGATAGATAGATAGATAGATAGATAGAGACCAGAGATAGATAGATAGATAGTTAAGGAAAGCCAGAGATAGATAGATAGATAGATAGATAGATAGTTAAGGAAAGCCAGAGATAGATAGATAGATAGATAGATAGATAGTTAAGGAAAGCCAGAGATAGATAGATAGATAGATAGATAGATAGATAAGGAAAGCCAGAGATAGATAGATAGATAGATAGATAGATAAGAGCCAGAGATAGATAGATAGATAGATAGATAGATAAGGAAAGCCAGAGATAAATAGATAGATAGATAGATAGATAGATAGATAGATAGATAAGAAAGCCAGAGATAGTTAGATAGATAAGGAAAGCCAGAGATAGATAGATAGATAGATAGATAAGGAAAGCCAGAGATAGATAGATAGATAGATAGATAGATAAGGAAAGCCAGAGATAGATAGATAGATAGATAAGGAAAGCCAGAGGTAGGTAGATAGATGAGGAAAGCCAGAGATAGGTAGATAGATAATGAACAGACTGAGATAGATAGATAGATAGATAGATAGATAGATAGATAGATAGATAGATGTGGAAAGCCAGAGATAGATAGGTAGATGAGGAAAGCTAGCGATAGATAGATAGATAGATAGATAGATAGATAGATAGATAGATAGATAGACAGATAGATTTCTTGAATATGCCTTAATGCTATTGCAATGATAAAGAAACGAAACTATATTGTTAAACAAAATGCATTACAACATTTTTCAGGCTTCCGCTTTCATAATTCATAAGACTGAAGGTGATTGAAATTCAGCCTCGTTTCCAATTAATGTCGCTTACACTCCGCAAATGGCGCCGTTGAAGAGAATGAACGCCCCTCACACTTGAGTTAGAATCCTAAAACTCAACGAAAAAAGGAGGATTGATTTTTACTTCTAGTTTTTGTTTTAAATTTATTATATATAATATTCATATCAAATGTATTCCTTGCTGGTATCTTTTCTTTTAGCTGGAAAGTATTTGCGAATAGATACATTCTTTAAACATTAATTTGTATGAGGAAAAAAGGCGAATATTTCCGCTTCCTGTTTCTCTCTTTATTTTTCTCTGTTTCTCTTTTCTTTCCTTTCTTTTTTTTATTTCGAATTACCTTCCCTCTATAATTTTTTCCCACTTTACTGTCTTTCTCTTCATTATCTCTACCTTCGTATTCCTAGCCTGTGCTTCTTTCTTTCTTTCTTTCTTTCTTTCATTTTTTCCTTCATTCTTTCTTTCTTTATTTCATTCTAAGCTTTCATTCGGCATCTATTTATTTTTTTCTTTCTTTTTTCTTATTTTTTATTCATTCAGAATCTATTGATCTTTTTTATTTCTTTCTTCTTTCTTAATTTCATTCTCAGCTTTCATTCGGAGTCTGCTTATTTTTCTTTCTTTTTTTCTTTCTTTCTCTGTATTCATTCAGAATGTAATTAGCTTTCTTCTTTCACTCGTTATCTATTTATTTTTTCTTTCTTCCTTCTTTCTTTCTTTCTTTTTTTCTTTCACTCATGTATTATTTTTTTCTTTCTTCCTTCTTTCTTTCTATTTCTGCTTTCATTCGGCATCTACTCATTTTTCTTTTGTCTTTCTTTCTTTCTCTTTATTCATTCAGAATCTATTAAATCTCTTTCCTTTCTTTTTTTCTTTCTTTTTCTGCTTTCATTTAGAATCTAAAAATTCAGAATATATATAGTCATCTGCAGACAGATCTGTTTCGCTGTAGCACAGCTCATCAGTATGGTTAGACTGCGATTGCTTTTCAACCCAGAATTGAAACCCGACCGAATTTGCGTCAGTCGGCGATTCTACCTCTGAGCTATGGGTGCTCGGTAGAAGAAGGCAGACTTTTAGCGTGTATATTATCATTATATACGCCCAATAGCCAGAGTGCTCTAATTCATTTTACTGAATAAGCGATGCATACACGCCAGAGTAGCTACTGTTTTTCAAAGTTTATGATTCTCCCAGGCTGTGAGAGCGTAAATATAGTAAACTAAGTAACTGAACTATATATATATATATATATATATATATATATATATATATATATATAGTTCAGTATATATATATATATATATATAGTTCAGTATATATACATATATATAGTTCAGTATATATATATATATATAGTTCAGTTACATAGTTTTTTGTCATAATAAAATTAGACCAGTACATATTTGTATTAAAAGTGTTCAATACATTTATTTTGGTAGAAATTTTGAATATTTTCCATTTGTAAACGAGTTATTAGGCGACCTAGGTTTCTACCATGAGTGGTGTCTTCAGGCGATTTGCAATAACTGTTATTGCAAATCGCCTGAAGACACCACTCATGGTAGAAACCTAGGTCGCGTAATAACTCGTTTCCAAATGGAGTATATATATATATATATATATATATATATATATCTCGCTGTACTTTG
>JBBBDQ010000606.1:1505000-1537500 GCA_037127315.1 Ascarosepion bandense | reverse complement strand
GATAGTTTAGTCTATCTACTCCAGGAAGAACTAAAGAATGTAACGCATCAGAACATTTGCCATGTACATAGCGATAGAATAGCCAAAGGCTTTCAACGTTTCATCAGTGGGTTAGGGTTGTAGGGTGGGAAAGTATTTATCACTCACAAGGATGAGTAATCCTATTTGAAAAAAAATCTCAAGACAGGCAGGCGAGAACTGGAAAGCTTCAACCATGGTATGACAGCTGGGCGCCATATTTGGTCTGATCTGGACCTTTTAAAGCATTTTTTTATAATCGTTTCACCCCTAAGGAAGGCAGTACTACCACTGGTGCTCAAGGGGTTACAGTGAGTGCAGAGGGAAGAAGAAAAAAAGAGAAGATACAGGGAATGTCGAAAAAAGAATAAAAAAAGAACAAAAAAAATAAAATGTCAAAGAAATAGAAGATGACAATTGACGTTGCATATAAACTTTTGGAGATTGTAGCTATTAGGGAGGCAAGTATACAGAAAGAAGTTCGACAGGTGGAAAGTGCGAGAAAAGAAACTGAGGGAGTAGAAGTGTCGATTACATTTGCCGATTTTGATTAGAAAAGGGCGGGACCTAGTTGCCAATCTAGTAACACGAGTAAATTCATGTGGACGGGACACCAGGAAATGTAACTCGTCATAGCTCGTGAAAATATTTGAGAAAGTAACTGCTGCCAAATCGAGCTGCCAAATCTTCTTTTGAATTTAGTCGAGAACCTCATGATGAATATCAGAACCACCTAACTAGGTATGACAACGGTAGTGAATGCACAGACGAACGGTTGCGTTATAAATGTGCAAAGTGGATTCTGACGCGGAAAACATTCTAGACCGGCTCAATAGGTTGCTTCTTAGCAACCTATTGATTCAATGTAGTCATTCCACTTGACGTCGGCTGAGAGAATGAGGCCGAATAGGCGCAGTGTATTGAATACTGAGAGACTAGCGTGATCCATACTGATGGAAGGTCGTTATTGGACAGTAAGGAACAGCGATGGTTGGATCGTATAACCACTTGCGGTATGATATGATCTTCAGCCCCACTAGGATTACAAGGAAAGGAGAGAACAACTTTTCATCGTGATAGTTGAAATTTTGGAATCTTCTCTCTAGTTTGGTTGCTTTGAATGTATTGAATGTTAGAAGCCACTATCTGAGCTCGATCAAATGTGAGACCAGCTTTCAGGCTTGCAATAATCGGGAAGCATTCGCTCGGGTGTTTGTTCCACATGGGAAGAATCTGTCCGAATAGAATTTTCTTCTTGCAAACAGAATACAAAGGAAATGGTGACGATTTGTCCAAATATATGTAGCATGGAGTGTGACGGCCGTCTAGCATAAGTATGTGTTTAAAAGGACTGACGAAAGACACATAATATATAGAAAACAACATTTATTTCACATATAAATGCAGCCTTGTAAAAACTGCAACAAAACAGAATTAAAAACGAACATAAGATAAAATGCAAAACAATAGATTTTGAATGTACAAAAAACATTCAGGAGAATAAAACTTTTAGGGAAGTTTTATACTTAACTAGCAGTATAGCCCGGAGTTGCTCGGGTGTAATGAAAGCTTCAAAACTAATCCATGATCCTGGAGCTTAGACTCTTTGAACGTTGGCACGAAAGACTAAAAAGCAATAGTTGTTTCTAGTTAAAGCGAAACCGTAGACAGAAAGAAAAATGAATGGATGTAAGATAAATTTTGAAATTTGGTGAGAATCGGATAAAAAATGTGGATTTATATAAAGGACATACAGACAGATTAACAGACACACAAACATCTTGCCTTTTATATATATATATTATCGATTCTTTGCACTATTGTAAGAACTGCAACCTTGAAACTTCTGAATATCGTTTCTTATGTCTTTGTCTATGAGTGTATCAAATTTGATTAAAATCAGACTACTTTTTCTATAACCTAATTTTTTTCGATTATCGATTTTCGATATTGATCCGGGGGTACCTCGACACAAAACCTAGCTAAGAACACTCGCAGACGCTTATATTACAACTGTGTAAATTTTCAAAAAAATTGGTTCGGCTTTTTCAGAGACTATAGGTAACGGACACACACACACAGAGATAAAGTTCCATTTATAAATAAGTTTAGATGTGTTAGTGATGCCTTGATTGGGATGAACTGATTTTTAAAAAAATAAGAGAAATGACAGTCACTGACCTTTTTTTTTCTCCAATATCTCAGCTCGTATATATGCGTTCCAATTTGAGATTTGGGATGAACTTAAAACCCAACGGACGTTCAAAGAAAGGTCTTTCATAAAGAGAATTGCCGTTTGTCATGATAGGGGAATGTTCGGTATGGCTTTCTCGGCGATGGCGGAATATTACTTTAAGTTTTTTTGTTTTGTTTTTTTTGTTCGTCTTCCTTTCATTTTCCTTTGTTTGTTTTTTTATAATCTAATTCCTTTTCTCATTCATTTCTTTCATTCACCTTTTTGCTCCTCGCCATTTTTATTTCATTTATCTTCTTTCTTTCATGTTTTTTTCTTTTTCTTTATCTCGGCCTTTCTTCCTAATTTCTCTTTCATGTTCTCGTTCGTTTCTTACAGTTTCTTCTTTCGCACGAATTTTCTTTTTTTCTTTCTTTTTTGCTTTCTTTCTCGTGCCCCCCCCTAACTTTTCACCACTTTTTTCTTTCCTTTCTGTATTATTGACTAGCTTATGGACATATGTCGCTGAAACACGTTCTGTACCTAAATGGGTGACCGCTCCCATGTCCGTGTGACTTACATAGATAATGGCCCTGAATGAGAAATCGGAAGGCCGAGTTCGCATTCAAGTCGTGTTCGTTATATTCACTGATGTGCATAAACCATTGAGGAAAAGTAGAAATCCTTCTCCCAGCTATGGATTAAAAAGTAATATTTGTATAAAAAATCATTATTAACTAAAAAAAAGTTTTAAAACGCAGACATATGTTTCAGCTTTAAATAACATTAAAGGATGCATAATATATATATATATATATATATATATATATATATAAAATAGATAACCTAAAGAGCCAACGTATTGAGCGCTTTTTTTTTATATAGATTACTCGTCTCGGGTTTTTTCTTTGGGCTACGTACTTTGACTGATGTTCTCTTTCTTTTTTTACATCCATTATTTCCTTCGTATATACTCGGAGGGTATTTCGAAACAAGTGTATTGATAAGTTTATATATATATATATATATATATATATATATATATATATATATATATATATATAAGCAAGCGGTGTAGAAGAATCCAAAGGAGTGTTCTGTATATAAAGTGGTAGAATAACTCTCTAAGAGAGTTCTAAATATATATGTATGTATATAAATACATATGGAGCAAATGTAAGAAAAAATTAAGGCAGACACGTTATTTCATGGGCCTATTTCAGACGAACCATCATCAGCTTCCGTCTTTATTGTTCAGAAGAGTTTACACGAATGAAATTCACAAAGGCCCTCCCCCCAAATACGTTTGTTTGTTTGTGAATTTCATTAGTGTAAACTCTTCTGAACAATAAAGACGGAAGCTGATGATGGTTCGTCTGAAATAGGCCCACACTTCCGATTTACCATGAAATAACGTGTCTGCCTTAATTTTTCTTATATATATATATATATATATATATATATATATATATATATATTAATGTATATTAATGTATATTTGGGAAGCAATCTTTCATTTTAATGTTTCGTGCAAAACAACCGACAAGGAAGATTTTATTAATTTTTTATTTAATTTTTACAGTATTGTATATATAATCAAACGCAGGTCTCTCAATTTCTTGTTTCAAGCCGATATTCCCTGCATCAGAATATGCATTCGTATTATCTCCAAAAGAACCTTACAATCTAAAAACCTTCTCTGGCTTTAAATAACCTGCAAAAATCTGATAATCCGTAGAAAAGCACAGTTCGAAGTGAACATTTCACTGCAACGTTTTGTCCCAGATTTCTTTGTCATTCAACGATAATCGATCTCCTCTGTGTTATACGCTGGCAGTTTTACCAGGGGGAAGAGTTTTTTTTTTGTTTTTGTTTTTTTTTTTTTGCTGGTCGGTTCATAAGCGATCGGTTAGAACACCGAGACAGAATGTCGAAAACGGAAAGTAATGAATTTTGAACGTGACAAGCAAACATTTTCTGAAGGGGAAAAAACTGCACAAACAGAAACCAATTGATGGGGTTCACTTTTCCAGCTGACACCGGATTCGCGAATTCTTTCGCAGGGTCCTGGCGATAACATTGTAGGAAGAGAATACAAGAAGCTTCTGAAGTGAGCGACAGGTAAAAAGAACCGAGAAATTGGAAAGGCCGGAGAAGAAGGGTAGAAAGGAGGAAGGAAAAGAGAGAGGGAGGCGAAAAAGTAGAGTAGGAAGGGCGAAAGAGTATGATATATTTGACTTCGTTTGATTCTGCTCTCTTTCTTCGTAATTTTCTTCTTCTTCTTCTTCTTCTTCTTCTTCTTCTTCTTCATCTATTGCTTCTTCTTTTTCATCTGCCTTTGATTCTTCTTCTCCCCCCCCTTGTTTATAGATTTTCTTTTTTCTTTACCTCATTTTCTTCTCTTTTCTTTGCTTCCTTTTTAACTTTGCTTCTTCTTCTTCTTCTTCTTCTTCTTCATCTTCTTCTTCTTCTTCTTCAATTGCTTCTTCTCCTCCCGTTCTGCTTCCATTCCTTTTTTTTGTTCTCCCTTTCCTTTTTCTTCTTCTTCTTCTTTTCTTCCTCTTCTTTCTTCTTTTTTCGTTGTTTTTTCTTCTCCACTTTTTCTTCTTTTGCTTCTTCTTCTTTGTTTTTTCTTCTTTTTTTTCTTCTTCTTCTTCTCTTCCTTTTTCTTCTTTTTTCTTAGCTTCTTTTTTCTCCTTCCTTGCTTCCTCTTCTCTTTGTTTTACTTTTTTCTTTGTCTTCTTCTCTTCCTTTGCTTTCTTCTTCTTCTTCTTCTTCTTCATTTGTTTTTTCTCTTTTACTTCTGCTTTCTTTTCTTTTTCGTGTTCCTTTTTCTTCTTCTCGTTCTTTTTTCTTCTTCTACTCTTCTTTTCTTCTTTCTTTGTTTTTCTTTTTTTCTTCTCCCCTTTATCCTCCTTTCCTTCTTCTTCTCTTCCTTTTTTCTTCTTCTTTCTTTGCTTCTTCTACTATTCCTTTTCCTCCTTCTCCTCTTTTGCTTCTTCTTCTTCTTCTTCTTTTTCGTCTTCTTTCTCCTCCTTTGCTTCTTCTTCATTTTCGTCTTCTTTCTCCTCTTTTCCTTCTTTTTCTTTCACTTTCTATAATTCTCTTATTTATTCTTCCTTTCCTCATTTCTTTGCATTTTCTTCTTTTTCTTCTTCTCCTCCTTCTATCATTGCTTCTTTTTCATCTGCATTTGATTATTCTCCTCACCTTGTTTCTACTTTTTCTTTCTTTGGCTATTACTATTAAGATTTTTCTTCCTCCATTCAATCTTCTTCTTCTTCTTCTTCTTCTTCTTGCTTTGTATCATCTTCTTTTTATCTTCTTGCTTTTCTTCGTTCTTCTTCCTTCTTTGCTTCTTCTTTCTCTCTCTTTACTTTTTCTTCTTCTTGCTTTGCTTCCTATTCTACTCCCTTTTCTTCTTCTTCTTTTTCTTCCATTAGAAACTTTTTTCTCTTCATTCATTTCCAGTCCCTCTTCGTTGTCGTCATTTCTTTTCTATAAGCCATCCTATTTGAAAGCTTAAAAATAAATCAACTGATGTACGTCGTGGCACAGTGGATGTCGCGTCGGAAAGAGAAATCGGGGAGCCGAGTTCAAATTCCAGTTGAATTCTTTGCATTCACTTACGCGCAAGTACCCTTGGGAAAGGTATTAATCCGTCTCTTCCTTCCAGTTATGGGTTAAATAACAGGACAGATTGGGTTCTATAGCCTTCGTCGGCAACCAGTCTACCGCAAAAAGCAATGGCAACCTACTGCGGGATAATCTTCTGCCCAGTCAGTCATGTCTCTTTCGACACATGATCGCCCAAGCGTGTATCACGTATGGCACTTAACTGACTAACTGAATATAATAGATGAAAATATGATTAAGGCTTCTACTGGGCATAAAGTGGGGGACAGGTTTTCTATTGTTATGAAGTAATAAACTGATCCCCCACTAATTACTACTTAACTGTATAATACATCTCTTCCTCTTCCAGTTATGCGTTATATAAGAGGATCGGGTTTCTATAGTCTTCGCTGGGAACCAGTCTACTGCAGAAAGTAATGGCAACCTACTGCGGGATAATCTTCTGCCCAGTCAGTCATGTCTCTTTCGACACATGATCGCCCAAGCGTGTATCACGTATGGCACTTAACTGACTGACATTGATTTTATATACAATTTATATTGTTTTTATTTCTTATCAACCCTTTGCGCTTTATGAAAAGCCGAAACATTTTTGTTTAGAAATAATTATTTCTTTTTTGGAAAGGAACAATGACAGATTATATTTTATTTTGCTAATAACAATGTTTTTTCTACATATGTTTACTGGTATTTTTCCATAGCTGGGCATTTACGCGTAAGTGAATGTACCGACTGGAATTTGAACTTGAATCTTCGATTTCTCATTCAGTGATACTATCCATTACACCATCCGCACATTTTATATGTATATATATATTTTAATCATTTCACCCTAAGCAAGGCATTCCACTGCCACTATTGCGCAGGAGTTACATAGGGGAAAGTGATGAGAAAGAGTGGTTAGTTATAGGAAATGTCAGGAGGAGGGTAATAGACGGATGAGGATACCGAGGATGGGGGTTGGGTAGATGGGAAGAGTGTTTGAGAGAATGGATACGAGTTAGTGTGTTAGGAGGTGTCTATTGACCTTACATTTAAACTCCTGGAGACTGTAGCTGTCGGGGAAGCAAGTCTATGGAAGGGAATTCCACAGGCGGGAAGTGCGAGAAAAGAAACTGTTAAAGTAGAAATTGCGGTTACATTTTATCTGTTTCACTGTAAAAGAGTTGGACCTAGTTGCTAATCTAGTATCTCGTGCAAATTCATACCTAGAGAGCACCAGTGATCTAAGTTCATCGGAGCAGAAGCGGTGAAAGCATTTATAGAAGAGTCACAGGGAAGCCAGATCATGCCGGTGAGAGAGCGACTGCGGCCAGGGCTGCCAAGTCGGTATCGATCACATTACAGATTCTCCGTTGTATTTTGTCATGCAGTAATTGGCATACCGTAGCGTCAGATACGGATCGAAAAAATATTTTCAGTTTTTAAATCAGAAGGACAGTATATAGCGATTGACACTGCATTTCAGTTTATGAAGATTTAAATTGACTGGACAAGCATGAAGCAGAAAGAATATGTGAATGATACTAAAAATAATCTGAAGGCATTCGCATCTATTTTTTTCTTTTATAATCATATCGACCCAAGCAAGACATTTTACTGCCACTGTTTTGCAGGGGGTTACATAGAAGGAAAGTTATGAGAAAGAGTGACAGGTTATAGGGAGTGTCATGAAGTAGGTAAGAGAAATTTGACTGTGGCCATAAAGTGAGGTATCAGTTTATATATTGATTGTAATGAAAAATTGATCCCCCACTTTATACTCACATTATAATAGTATACAATCTTTTTTTATATATAATCATATCGCCCCAAGCAAGACATTTTACTGCCACTGTTTTGCAGGGGGTTACATAGAAGGAAAGTTATGAGAAAGAGTGACAGGTTATATGGGGTGTCATGAAGTAGGTAAAAGAAATTTGACTGTGGCCATAAAGTGGGGTATCAGTTTATATATTGATTGTAATGAAAAATTGATCCCCCACTTTATATCCACATTATAATAGTATACAATCTTTTTTTATATATACTCATATCGCCCCAAGCAAGACATTTTACTGCCACTGTTTTGCAGGGGGTTACATAGGAGGAAAATTATGAAAAAGAGTGACAGGTTATATGGGGTGTCATGAAGTGGGTAAGAGAAATTTGACTGTGGCCATAAAGTGAGGGATCAATTTATAAATTAATTGTAATGTAGAATTGATACTACTTCATATCCACATTATAATAGTATAGAAATTATTTTTCTATACTCATATCGCCCCAAGCAAGGCATTTTACTGCCACTATTTTGCAGGGGGTTACATAGGAGGAAAGTTATGAAAAAGAGTGATAGGTTATAGATGTACACTTGTGGTTAAAAATAAACATGGCACCAAAAAAAAAAAAAATTAATAAAATAAATGAATAAGGCCGACCACGCCTAGAGAGTTACGAAGAATGTCTTTATAAAAAAAACAAAACAATTATAAGTCACAAGAGCAGACAATACAGTTGTCAGAATGATAATACAGTTATCGGAATGCCAGTTTAGAACGGAGAGAGAAAGAGTTCGTTTAAAAATATCAGAGCTTTCAATCCTTAAATAAAAATGTCTTTTTTAAGTTTCGTTAAAGTGAGCGGAGCTCTTCAAATTTTCACTAAAGTCTTTTCGCGTATTCATTAAATTTTCATTAAAGTCTTTTCACATATTCTCATTAATCGAGGCTGTCAATTCTCTATGCAACTTCTAAAATAACAAAGTCCTTTCGGGTTCTTATCGGAGTTTAACGGAGTTTACCGAAGTAGAGCGAACGAGGAATCAGAAATTTCGATTCTCCCATGTTTTAAAAAAAAACAATAATGTTCTTTCAGGATTCTTATCGAAGGAGCATTATTCAAAATTAACTCTTTAAGTTAATCGGCGGCAGGCTTCATTCGACATAAGTTCTGTGGTAGGCGACCGGCCGTAGGTCATGGCTCCCCCAGTTGGGAACCCTTTTCCACAGTCGTTACATTTCGACTCACAAAAACTACTCTCCAGCCAACAACTAAACTGAGTTTTCTCGCCGAATCCGGATTTTTATAACCATCTCCGGATTCTCGGGAGAATCGGCCGACGCAAAGCTTTTGACCAATGAGATTCTTTTCCACCCACTCGATTTGCGAAGTGGTGGGCCGTGGCTCGACGAATGAAATATCAACAGCTCACATGAGGTAATGTCTTTCTGTCTTCTTCCTTTCGATTACATCATCTTTAGATTTTTCAATTCCCACAAATTTTTTGTTCTCATGAACATCTGTTGGGGGGATCTAACCTTACTTGACCTCATCAAGTAGATCCTGACATTTTATTATGACTGCAACCATTTTGTCAAATTTCCACCTAGCGCAAAATAACCCGTATGAAAAAGAACAATTTTATAATGAAAAAGAAAGAAAACTACATTTCCTTCTGTCTCTTTCAAATTGTCAGCTATTTTATCTATTCCCCGGATTTTGCAAGTACATGATAGTATTAAAATAGTTTTTTTTTTTTTACCTAGGCTCACATCGCGAATTACAATAAAGCATAACCAATAATACCACTAATATTAATTTCTCTCTCTCTCTCTATCTCTCTCTCTCTCTCTCTCTCTCTCTGTTGCATTAAACCAAACAAAAGAAAATATATCAGGAGATAGTGTCACACACACACACACACACATACATACATATATATATATATCCGTAAATTCAGATAAAACTTAGCGGCTAAATAGCCATTTTCAACATGTCATTTAAGACATGCATTCTTCAACCCCTTATAAACAGAACGAGGAAAAACTCTAAGCCCAGTTAGCGTAGGTAAAGGAAAGGCTTGGGAGATATTGGTTTTATTAGGATGGGGCTAGGGAAAAATTAGTAGTAATTCCTCTTTGGTAGTGGGAGGTATGTGGTTTGTCCCTTGAATTAGTAGTGGTAGGTGATGGCGAAACTTCTTGGTCAAATTTAAAAAAACTTAATGTGACTATTTGGAAGAATAGGATAATTATTGTAATTTGTACTTATGTCTATGGCCGCACATACTTATGATCTCCCTTCGTTTATTTAGAAGTATATTTGGATATTGAAATTTTAAAATTTTTAATGTTTTCTGTCAAACATAGATTACATCTATCGTTTAGGGATCCTAAATTAGGGGTCCTAACCTTGCCTATGAGCTTACATTTTATGTGGGTATTTAAATTGCTTTCTTTTTCATTTTGTTCTTTTTAATTACCAGTATTTTTGTTGAAAGGGCTGTTTAGTATCTTAAACTAGGATTGGTGAAGGAGTGTCTGTGGGTATAAAGCCGTTGCTTCCAAATTCCCGCCGAAATTCCGATACAGACATTTCATTTATTTTCCTTATTTTTCTTAGGGTAGATGGTGGTTTGATAGATTACTTTTTCCGATCTACATTTACGCTCACACACACACACACACACACACACACACACACACACACACACACACACACACACACACACACACACACACACATATATATATATATATATATATATATATATATTCATTCTTTACTACTCGACGACATGCATGAATTTGCTCGAGCTACTAGACTAGCGGCTAGGTTCTACCCTTCTAACTCCTCAGCTTCTTTGCTCGCACATTCGCCTGGGAAATTCCATTCTGTATTCTTGCTTCCTGTAATTACAATCTCAAAGAATTTCAATGCAAAGTCAATTGCCATTTCTTATCTCCTTGTAACACCCCAACGGACCGTCCCGAACATTTTTCTCCGGCGGCCGTTCTCCACGCTGTGATGTTTGCCGGGAGTTTGTTGAAAATGTCGGCCGAACAGCTGGGGGTACAAGATTGAACTATAAGGAACGAACTTCCACAACTTGGATGAGTTGAAAGGATGCTTTATTCGTTTAGAGTTAGCCTTTTCGGTTGGGGCAGGCGAATGTGACACACAGCTCTAACTCTAATTAAATCAACAAATCCGAACTGACCGAAACAAGACGAACGGAGATTCTTACTTCAAGCTCGCGCCCGGCTGAACTCAACTGACTGACTCACTTAAATGACTTCTATTTATTTAAAATGAATCCGGAAATCCGGAAATGCTCTAGACCACCGGTGATAAACATTGGCGACTGTAAGCCTGAAATTTCAGTTATCTTTTTTTTTTATCTTAATAAAGCTTCCGCCGGAAAATTCTTAATGTGTGGTCAAGATACAGTAAAAGACAGCCTTTGACCGGGTCATTCGAAAACCCACCCCCCGAACTTTCCTGAACTTTATCTCTTTATCACATTAAATCACTGAGTCAAATATTTACCGGGAGAGTGGTAGGATTTAAAACAATAATCTGATACCCTTGTCTCTTCCACAATTTTCCTCATAAAAGAAAAAGCGTTTATTTATTTATTTTTTCCTCTTCTTTTTCACTTTTGTTAAATATGTTTTTAAACTATTTTCTATTCTAATCTATTATAATAAAATACATAATTTACGAAGCACCTTTATGTACGCCTAGTTATCGTGTCACACTCCTGGACGCACACCCTTTCCATGACAAACCTTCTATCATGTGCTTCCTTTACATTCTGCTCTCATGCAGCCCTCTTCATACCTTTATTCTCTTTCTTTTCTTTCTCATTCTCTAACTCCCCTTTAACTTGTTCCTCTTTCTCACATCTTCTGTACCCCACTGTGCACCAGTGGCAGTTCTGCCTTGCTTGCTGCGAAATGATTTAGAAAAAGAACATAAGTATTGCAAAAAATAATATATCAAGGCACTGTTAAAGAGCAAACTTGCGGCAAGTGCTTTAATAACTGGTAGTAAAGTTTAATAATTGGTAGTAAAGAGAATGAACTGAGCAGACGTTACCTCGCTATTGTCTCTCTCTATCTCAACGAGGATAACAGAAGGGACATATATATATATATATATATATATATATATATATATATATATATATATATTCAGTTAGATATGTGTGAGTTTGTGACCCTGGGTTTCACGCTTTTGCGATAGTCAGACAAACTGATTATTTTTTTAAAAATACTGCATATATGTACGTCTGCGTATATTGGTGTATTTTTATAGAAGCGGGAGGACAATTAGAAGAAAAAAATTGTCATCTTGTCTTCTCTCATACAAACACAGGCACAGATACATATATATATATATATATATATATATATATATATATATATATATATATATATATATGAAATGATTTCTTTGAACATTGTTTTTGATCGATACTCACATTTAAGTAGATATTCTGTTGTTAATTAAACAATATTATATATTTATATATACTGGCCTGATTATTTACGATAAATTTTTATTACGAAAATGTGTGTCATTCGGCAGGATGACGAACCTGCGATCCCTATCCACATAGGGGAAGCTACTATTTGATCTGGCAACGTCTTAGACCTTTCGATCACGAATGACCTCCAGTCTAAACAAGGTTTTAACCAAGCCTATATAACACAATTTTCGATTCATCGCAACAGTATCTGCTCTGAAATGTATTTTTTAATTAAAAACATAATATCTACTTAAATCTGAGTATCGATCAAAAATAATGTTCAAACAGATCATTTCAAATTGTCGGTTGTTTATAGCCAACTTTCATTAATCTTCGTTAATTTCCGTAATATATATATATATATATATATATATATATATATATATATATATATATATATAAGTATGCAACGGCCTTTATTATAATAGAGGGTAGCATAGTAGTAGCTAACCTCACATTGCGAAGCCTGTTACTAAAGTTGAATATTTCACATTAAACTCTAGGTGTCACATGCAGTCGCCTGACCCATCACCTCACTTTTTAGATCAACTACTGGATTCCAATAAATATTCAATGTTCCCCATGGAACGTTTGAAACATTTTCTTATAAAAATCTATAGATGATTGGAAAATTTGTGATTTGTGTCTTCAGATGTGTAACCAGGTTTAAATAATGCTTTTGAGTAGAAAAAAAGGGTAATTTCATGTATTTTGTGCAGGGTCACTATTACATTCTATAGCTTATATCTAAAAGGATAGATAGATAGATAGATAGATAGATAGATAGATAGATAGATAGATAGATAGATAGGATATAGAACAGAATGAGATAGATAGATAGATAGAGAGGTATGAACAGAATGAGATAGATAGATATGAACAGAATGAGATAGATAGATAGATAGATAGATAGATAGATAGATAGATAGATAGATAGATAGATATGAACAGAATGTGATAGATAGATAGATATGAACAGAATGAGATAGATAGATAGATATGAACAGAATGAGATAGATAGATAGATAGATATGAACAGAATGAGATAGATAGATAGATAGATATGAACAGAATGAGATAGATAGATAGATAGATATGAACAGAATGAGATAGATAGATAGATAGATAGATAGATAGATAGATAGATAGATAGATATGAACAGAATGAGATAGATAGATAGATAGATAGATAGATAGATAGATAGATAGATAGATAGATATGAACAGAATGAGATAGATAGATAGATAGATAGATAGATAGATGGATATGAACAGAATGAGATAGATAGATAGATAGATGGATATGAACAGAATGAGATAGATAGATAGATAGATAGATAGATATGAACAGAATGAGATAGATTGATAGATAGATAGATATGAACAGAATGAGATAGATAGATAGATAGATAGATAGATAGATAGATAGATATATGAACAGAATGAGATAGATAGATAGATAGATAGATAGATATGAACAGAATGAGATAGATAGATAGATAGATAGATAGATAGATATGAACGAATGATGAGATAGATAGATAGATAGATAGATAGATAGATAGATAGATAGATAGATAGATAGATATGAACAGAATGAGATAGATAGATAGATAGATAGATAGATAGATAGATAGATAGATAGATAGATAGATGAATGATGAACAGAATGAGATAGATAGATGGATATGAACAGAATGAGATAGATAGATAGATAGATAGATAGATAGATAGATAGATAGATAGATAGATAGATAGATAGATATGAACAGAATGATAAAGATAGATAGATAGATAGATATGAACAGAATGAGATAGATAGATAGATAGATAGATAGATAGATAGATAAATATGAACAGAATGAGAGATAGATAGATATGAACAGAATGAGATAGATAGATAGATAGATAGATAGATAGATAGATAGATAGATAGATAGATAGATATGAACAGAATGAGATAGATAGATAGATAGATATAAATGAATGAGATAGATAGATAGATAGATAGATAGATAGATAGATATGAATGAATGAGATAGATAGATAGATAGATATGAATGAATGAGATAGATAGATAGATAGATAGATAGATAGATAGATAGATAGATAGATATGAACAGAATGAGATAGATAGATAGATAGATAGATAGATAGATAGATAGATATGAATGAATGAGATAGATAGATAGATAGAAACAGAATGAGATAGATAGATAGATATGAATAGAATGAGATAGATAGATAGATAGATAGATATGAATAGAATGAGATAGATAGATAGATATGAATGAATGAGATAGATAGATAGATAGATAGATAGATAGATAGATATGAATGAATGAGATAGATAGATAGATAGATAGATATGAATGAATGAGATAGATAGATAGATAGATAGATATGAATGAATGAGATAGATAGATAGATATGAACAGAATGAGATAGATAGATAGATATGAACAGAATGAGATAGATAGATAGATAGATATGAATGAATGAGATAGATAGATAGATAGATAGATATGAATAGAATTAGATAGATTGATAGATAGATAGATATGAACAGAATGAGATAGATAGATAGATAGATAGATAGATAGATAGATAGATAGATAGATATGAATGAATGGATGGATAGATAGATAGATAGATAGATAGATAGATAGATAGATAGATAGATAGATAGATATGAATGAATGAGATAGATAGATAGATAGATAGATAGATAGATAGATAGATAGATAGATAGATATGAATGAATGAGATAGATAGATAGATAGATAGGAATAAACTGGGAGATAGATAGATAGATAGATAGATAGATAGATAGATAGATAGATAGATAGATAGGAATAAATCAGATAGATAGATAGATAGATAGATAAATAGATAGGAATAAACTGATAGATAGATAGATAGATAGATAGATAGATAGATAGATAGATAGATAGACTGCTTTGAATTCGCACCGGAAGCTCTCATGCGAACATTCCAGAGTGTTTGGGTGTCAATCGAAGGACAGCTCAGGGAATTCAGAAAGAGATGTATGAATGTAATTGTGATTACGAATGTACAGCAGCCTGGAAAATTCACTGTGATCATTCTGATCAGAAAATAACACCTGAAGTTTTTGCTAAGGGCCTCAGTTTCAACACAGAGGCCTACATCAACTGCTTTGAGGAAGTAATGCTACCTTGAATCAAGAGGATGACTGCTGGAAGAACCTATGTGTGACAACAGGACTCTGCACCAAGCTACACAGACAGGAGTGTCCACTGTCATACAATTTCAGCAACCCCAACACCCTTACTCCACAGACTGCTCCCCTTTTGATTATTATTCGGCAGTGTGCAGTCGAGCGAAAGACTCCTTGTCACACCAAAGATGAACTGAAGGCAAGGATTATGACAACAGTCACCAACTTAAAAAATTTGATCTAAATTTGATCTAAATTCGGTCTATTACCAATTCATTTATAAAGGCATCAATTTATATATATATATATATATATATATATATATATATATATATATATATATGTATATATATATATATATATAATGTCATGATCATAACTCATACGCCTGAAGATGACCACAGAAAGAGGTTGAAAATACTTGCGTACCATTAAAAATGAATGAAAATAACATCTGTCAACGCTACACCTCATTTCTGACATCTTTTGATTGTAATACGCGAAAGATTATCCGTGAGTATTAACGGATTTTATTAAAAAATAAGCAAACATAATATTTGAAATTTATTTAATCTGACATGTTTAAAAAAATATGCTGCCTAAATACAAAAATTTTAATATATATATATATATATATATAATTTTTTTTTTCTTTAATCCGAAGTGGAAGAGTAGGAAGGTAAATTCCAAGAACCTAATCAATATTAAAAATCTTTAACATTAAAAACTGATGCAGGCAGAGAGCTCAATGTATTAAGAATACAGAGCCAATATAAATTAGAGAAAATTTTCAAAATTCAAACGTGTCGGATGTACATTTCGACATAGGATCTCTAATAGCGACATTGTTTTTTCCAAATGGCGAAGGCCCTAGGTTAGAGTGTGGAGGGGTTTTAGGTTAACAACGGTCACAAAGTGGAAAAGGACAGAGCTGGTAGTCGTGGGGTTACAGGTTGTTGAAATGGTATATTTAGGAAGGGGAGGAATAGGAGTTCATATTTTATAAAGATAGACAACTAAATGTGTTAAATTACTTTTTAAAGTTAAGATTTTGGGCTATTTGAAGAGGTGTATTTAGGCGAGAAGGAATGGGTTTCAATATAAGATTTTAAAATTTTTTTTATATTTATTTGATTAAACCTTTTAGGTAGAAGCGAGCTAAATGCCAATTACAGGAAGTTATCAGTTTAAAAATTATTAGAGAAAAAATATTAGAGAAAAAATATATTCGAGAAAAAAAAATATATATATATGTTAACCAAGGAAAAAGGGGTTTAGTAAAAGAATCCATATTATCTAAAGATAGACAATTAAAGGAGCTTGGGATAGGAAAGTGGGGGGGGGGGGTAAAATACTTTTTAAGGTTAACGTCAGGGTAAAATTAAGATTAAAACTTAAATTGAATCCTCTTAATATATATTCTAACATCTAGTCAACGGGGATTTAAATTCTAAATTTAAGTATTCTAAAAATTTGCCTTGTGGCGGCACTTACTGATGAATTCCCTCCTAAGATTCAGTAGCCGGTGTTGGTGGGGGTATTTTAATATTGAAATTTTTTCCAGTAAACATAGACAGCACCTATCACGAAAATTCCTCGGAATGCGGGCTGAACCTATCAGTTTCCAGCTAATTTCAGGATCCAGCCCTTCCTCTTTCTTTTTCCAGAATGCCCTCCAAAAGGCTGTCTGGTACCTATACATATATATTAAAATATATTTTCAAAGTTCAAAAATGTTGAATGAATATTTCAACATAAAATCCCTAAGAGAAATTTCACGTCTCTTCAGCAACAATCAGTCTATATCAAAATGAGAAAAAAATGAGATTAAAAAGAGAAATAAAAAAATTAAAAAAAATTAAAAAAAAGTGAAGAAATAAAAAATTAAAAAATAAATATCGGTTAAGATCTGAGAAAAAATTATATACGTCACAAAAAATTATATACGTCACAAAAAATTATATACGTCACAAAAAATTATATACGTCACAAAAAATTATATACGTCACAAAAAAAATATTTTTGGTAAATCAGTCCCTTTTTGGTTTTACTTTTTGATAGAGTTATAAGTGAAGAGATAGGAAATTTGGCATGTTAAAATTGGCTCTGTAATTATAATTACACCGAGCTCTCTTCCTGTATCATTTTTTAATATTAAAATTTTTAATATTAATTAGGATCAGGTTCTTGGGGTTTACCTTCCTACCTTTCCGTTTCGGATTAAAGTAATTTAAAAAAATAATATATATAGAGTTATTTATGTATGTACAAATGAAAGCATATTTGAAAACATATTTTTTTGATGTGTCTGTTTGTGTGTTTGCGTGTATGTGTGTGTGTGCGTGTGTTTGTGTGTGTGCGTGTGTGTCTGTGTGTTTGCGTGTATGTGTGTGCGCGCGCGTGTGTGTGCGTGCGTATTTTCTAATATATTAAAATGACAAATATACCAATATGTACTGATATTGCAAGAGATTTTTTAAATTTACTTCTTGCTGTGTTGATGGCGAAGCCAAAGTTTCTTCTAAGTGCTTTTGTCTTCGGTTCAGTTTTACGAAATTAAAAACCTCTCCAAATTCGACGGCGAAAAATACAATTTTTTTTCTTTCTTTTGCAAAAGATACATGCAAAATGGGAGGACATTTTTAAAACGTAAAAAAGTGTGGATATTTTTTAAAATAGCTGCAAAAAGACAGTGCGATTCGCTTGAAGAAATGTGACAAGGCTTTCAAAGAATGTGTAGCTGCTGATGGCAGACATAATAATTGCACATATATCTTAAGAAAGATTTACCTTTTTATAGCCTAATATAGTCATCAACTATGAAAACAGCAAAAAAAAATAACTTACAGCTAAATATCTATCTCAGACCGGTCGTATCTCTTTATTTGTTAAATCTTTTGAATGTGTGCGTTTCTGTTGCAATAATAATAATAATAATAATAAGCAGCATCTTTCAAGTTACCATTTCAGTCTCTTTAATTATGTGTCTCTTGATGCACTATATATATATATATATATATATAGGAAAGAATATTAATAAAAAGTTTTGAATTTAAAAATGTACTTTTTTTGAACAGTATTTGTTTATTTTTATTATATTTTATATTTCAGACCGTCCTCGGTCCTTCATCAGAAACAACTGATTTTTAAATTTGAATTAGAAACGTATTTCACGATAGCGTTCGAATATTTTTTTGTTTACATCACGTGGTGTGTTTGTTCACAACATGCGGCACGTCCGTAGAGAAAGTCTGTTTGTTTTAGATAAAAATTTCTTGGAATATCTGAAAAAAAATTTTTTTAGCTATTGAAATATTTGTAAAGATTCAACACACCTAAGTCCCGTGATGTAAACAAAAAAATATTCGAACGCTATCGTGAAATACGTTTCTAATTCAAATTTAAAAATCAATTGTTTCTGATGAAGGACCGAGGACGGTCTGAAATATAAAATATAATAAAAATAAACAAATACTGTTCAAAAAAAGTACATTTTTAAATTCAAAACTTTTTATTAATATTCTTTCCTATACATATTAAGACAGTATACGTGGATGATCATCACTATATATATATATATATATATATATATATATATATATATATATATATATATATATATGTAAATTTGTCGTTGAACACGTTTCGAAAAACCCATCGAGTACAAACGCGGAGGGGAAAAAATGGTAACAAAAAAAAAAGAAACCAACTAAGCACTTGAACATTAGTCAAAGTATGAGTCAAAAGAAAAAAAAACAAGACAAGTAAACTAAAACAAAAATCACTCAATACAAAAGTAGAGCAAACAATGTAAGTAGCGAACCTAGAGAGCCAACGAACCTACCAAGGTTTCACCAAATTGGATCTTCAGGGAAAGTTGGCTCCTTTCTCTGAAGATCCAATTTGGTGAAACCTTGGTAGGTTCGTTGGATCTCTAGGTTAGCTACTTACAATATATATATATATATTGTCATGTCAATACAATATATATATATATATATATATATATATATATATATTGGCATGTCAAATTTGGCTCTGTAATTTTAATTACAGTGAGCTCGGCTCCTGTATCATTTTTTAATATTAAAATTAATATATATATACTGTATTTTTTGCAAATTATAGTTTAGAACATGTACAAATTATTATCTGCTATAAAGTGTACATTTTGTTTCGACATTGAAATGACAATGTCTCTTCAGGTAGTGTGGAAAGGATTGGAAATTCTTTTTCTTATATTAGGCGAATTGTGTGTGAGATGTAAGTGGGAATCTAAACTATAATTTATAATAAATATTCACAGCTTCATATCATATATCGAGCACTGTTTTAAATTAACGTTTTGAACTTTGTAAATTTTTATTCGTTCCTTATTCACTTGGTTAGATAGATAGATAGATAGATAGATAGATAGATAGATAGATAGATATGTGTGTGTGTGTGTGTGTGTGTGTTTGTGTGTGTCTGTGTGTGTGTGTGTGTGTGCCTGTGTGTCTGTGTGTGTGCGTGTGCGTGTGTTTGTGATTACATAATTTAGACATGTTTATTTTTATTTTAATCCTCTCATAGTCACGAATAATTTTCCTGGTACAGTCAGTTAAAGTGCCATACGTGATACACGCTTGGGCGATCATGTCTCGAAAGAGACTATCCCGCAGTAGGTTGCCATTGCTTTCCTGGTACAGTTATTAAAAACAGCAAGAAAAATGCTCATTCTTATCAGTTCTATTTTCCCAAGTACTTTCAATCTTACCTAAGATCATCTTTGGGGCTGGCTGATTGTTAAGACATAATTATGAAAGTTGTCCGTTCTTGTGCTTTGTGTATACATGTAAGAATCTAAAGTCGATTTCAAAATTTATGGTGTAGGGGTGAAAACTTAATTTTAAATTTCTTAATTTCTATAAAAATTACCATTTACATACTTTAAACTATTGTGTTGTTCTTCCAATGATTATAACTTCGGTATTTAATCAGATAAGTTAGTGTTATTGGGATTTTAAAACATTGTTATTATAGAAATAATTATATATAATTATATCATAATTATATTATAATATATATAATTATAATATAATTATAATATAATATAATTATAATATATATAATTATATCATAATTATATTATTATACAAATAATTAATTTTGTTTCGTGCTGGTTTTAATCTATATAAATAAAACTGAAGTTTTGTGTCAGTGTATGTGTATCTGTGTGTCTATCTTCACGGATTTCGACTAAAATACACTTCCATATTTTTCATTCGATTTGTTTTAGAACTTCCACACCACTTACAAATTAATTATTATACACAACAAAAAAAAAAGAAATTGCACGTGTCTCTTCAGTTTAATTTTGTATTAATTTCTTTTTTTCAAATATTGTATTTTTTTTTATTAAAGATAGGTTCGACGCAGTAACTTTTACACAGAGAAAAGCCCTTTCAAAAAGACAAGAGTTATCTTCCGTAATTAATATCTGCAGATGTTTTGAGCTAGATGTTGTTCACCTGTTTAACGAGGTTAATAAATGAAAGAACACAAACCCGAAGTTTTAAAGCTTAAAATTTCTGCCGAGTATTCTAAATTTTTCTGAATTAAACTTTAAGCAAAGAGGTTTAGAAGCTTTTGATTAGGAAAAATTACTATAATTGTACGAAATGTTTAGAATGCTGTCTCAGGTTTATTCAAACTTTTCAAAACTAAAAAAAAAGATGGGGCTCATCTAGATAGTTATGATATAGTTTAACATACAGTATATATATATATATATATATATATATATATATATATATATATAAGTAAATAACTAACCTAGAGAGCCAACGAACCTACCAAGGTTTCACCAAATTGGATCTTCAGGGAAAGTTGGCTCTTGCTCTCTTTTTTTATTTCTTTTTTATTATTCATTTTTTTTTATTACCTTTTTCCTTCCACGTATGTACTCAGAGAGTATAACGACACGTTTACATTTTTATATATATATATATATATATATATATATATATATATAAAATTAGTTTTTTCCATTGTTGTTGTGAGGAATAAAAATAAATGTGGATAGTGCTCTACCAAGGTGAGAGCTAAATATTGTAAGTGACAGAACACGTAGATTTTAAACCCACTGTTCAAGCATTTACTTTTATAAAGCTTTACTCTGTATCGAACACTCTTTATAAATGTAAAAAGAAAGGCACATAAAATATATAACCAAAACAAAAGAAACACTGTTAATAATAATAATCTAAACAATAACAAATACATCATACTACCAATCAACTCCATTGCATCTAATATCCAAAACAATCTATCTCAGATAAAAAAGCACGCATAATAACAACTACCCCGAAAATTATTAAGGACATTATTAGATCTAAAAATAACCGAAATCAAAATGATGAACAAGCAGGTGTACACGGAATAAACTGCCGGGATTGTTCCTCCATCTACATCGGAGAAACAAGTAGAAATCTAAAAAAAAATGTATATATGAACACAAAAGAGACATCACTAATAATAATCTAACAAATGCATTAGTGATTCACAGAAATAAATTCAACCACAATTTCGATTTTAAAAATGTCACACTAATAAAAAGAGTAAGCAATTTGTTCAGAAGAAAAGTTCTCAAAAGCGCCGCCATCCAGTGCTACCAAAATATCAATTTGTGCCTCGGTTTTTTTCCCAATCTCACCTTTACTTATGAAAATTATACTAAAACAGTCTAACATAAAATCATAAAAAGTCCAAAGAAAACGTTTGAATTCCTTTCATTTTAACATCTCGTGACTTTGCACTACACATGAAGGAATTCTAAAACTAAAATATTCTGTTAATCTTTTGAAATGATTTGTGAGCGTCTTTTTGGTTGCCAACACTGTTTGTTTATAGATACGTAATTTAGAATAAAGCTCATTTCGTCTTTTTGCCTTGACAAAGTCCATCACAGAACGAAACGCGTAGGCGATTTAAATACAGTTTTCCTCTTGTCTTCTTTTTATTTTACCATCCTGTCCTTAATCTCAGATCATAACTGAGTATATTTTTACATATATATATATATATATATATATATATATATATATATTATTTTACTGCGTCGGCTGAAGTTGCATCTATCAGCGCTACAAATAGGCACTGCCAACTATCCCTCTTTTGCATAGTGATACATTTTCCCTTGCAAAGACAAACGCTTAAATTGACCATTGGAATTCTTACACTTCCCATTCCATGCAACGACGTTAGTTTTTTTTTATAAAGATGAAATCAACAATTTGAAGTTTTTGTTTTATTATTTTTAAAGTGGAGTTTGTACACACACACATATATATATATATATATATATATATATATATATATATATATATATATATATATATATATATGAATTATTTTGAACATTATTCTTACCGATACTCGTATTTAAGTAGATATTCTGTTTTTAATTAAACAGTATTTTTATATTTATATCTACCGGTCTGATTATTTACGTAAAATTTTTATTACGAAAATGTGTGCTACCCAGCAGGATTCGAACCTGCGACCCCTATTACATAGGGGAAGCATACCATTCGAATCCTGCTGTTGAAATAGTTTCAACAAAACTTAATCGAAATGACAATCATACTAAATAATAATTATTCGGAATACCTTTGTTTGAAATACGTTATGTGGTTTTGATTTGAGAGAGTCAATGCCGATTTACCGAGAACTAATAATGCCCTTGAGGGATGGCATAGGTGCTTTTTTGCAGCGAGTGTCAACTGATCATCCCACAATATGGAAATTCTCAGACACTCGTAAAAGTGAACTAGCAAAAGATTTATGTTTAAAATAAGAGCATGTTCCCAAAATGTTAGGAACGCCAAGAAATAACAGGAGGTAAATGGAAAATTTGTCTACGGCTATATCGTGTTCAATACATTGATTCTCGTCCAATCAACGAAGTTAAGCAACATCGAGTCTGGTCAGTACTTAGATGGGTGACCGTTTAGGAGTACCAGATGCTATAAACGTAAGGACCAAGAATGGTCCACAGGTCCTCCAGGTTTGGGAGTTGGGCGCAGGGCTAACAACCCTGTCCCATCAAAAAAAAGTTTGTTACGGAAACCGTAACAAAAAGTTACTACCCTACACACCATTGGGTGTAACGGGTGAGATGATGATGATGATGATGATGATGAAATGGAAAACTTAACAAGATTACTGGCATCCTTTAACAAGTACTCTTCAGTAGTTGACTATTTGCGTGCAGTATCATGTAACTTAGGGGTTATAAGATTTTTTTTTAATCATTTCACCCCAAGCAAAGTGGAACTGCCACTGGTGCACAAGGGGGTTACATAAGAGGAGAGGGATGAGAAAGAGAAACAAATTATTGGGCTGTCAGAGAATGAGTAAGAAAAGGATGGCTATACAGGTGTGACGAGGGCTGCACCACATTTTTTGTGTCTGAGTTTCGTTTAACGACATGTCAACAACTCTGTGGGTTATTTAATGGCAAAAAGGAAGGGTTTAAAGATATTTTTTAATGCTTAGTTATAGTGAGAAGGTTCATTTTGTCAAATTTTGTTGACAATTTTTTTTTTTTTTTTTCAAAAATGTTTTATGGTAACAATCTTTTTCCTTCAAAAATGTATTGTTGATAATATTCTTAATTCAAAAACGTATATTTTTCTATAAAAGTCTATTTTTATACTGTCATAGTGTTTTGACTCCAGTTTGGGGGTTAACTATTTGCCTATAACTGGGACCCTAACAGGTGCTACCACCCCGGGTCAGGGTGAACCTGGGAATAACAGCAATTAAGAGGTGGTTCTATGCTCCTCACAACCTCCCAATCAGAGGCCTTGCTGCTGGATGCGGTTTATTGTCATACCCAGAACTCTAGAGAAAGAACATGATACAAGGGTTGTAAGGGAAAGGAGTGTTGATTGAAGGAAAGCATTATAAGCAAATAGCAGATCACGAATGACGTCAGTTCGAAGAGGTATTTTAGATTTAAACCGCTGATTGTTGAAAAGGCCAGCACTGATTCGAAATTTTAAATTTAACACCAGTGTCCATGTCGTCAAAAAGCATATTTGAGCGTTACTGAAAATAATGGAGCACAGGAAACTAACACAACCTTGCTTCGTGCCATTTGTAACATCAAAAGAAACAGAGAATTCTCCATCAGATACACAAGTATCTTTCATCCCCACGATTTAAAATGTTCAACATTTTGTCTGGGAATCCAAGCTGTTTAAGAATTTACCAGGGTTCTTCACGATTTACTGCATATTGTCATTTGAATAATATATACATTTAATACATTATTACATTAGAATAATTAATACATTAATATATTATAATAATATATAGCCATAATTTGAATAATATATACATTAATAAATATATATTATTAGAATAATTAATACATAAAAATAATGTGAATAATATATACATTTAATACATTATTACATTAGAATAATTAATACATTAATATATTATAATAATATATAGCCATAATTTGAATAATATATACATTAATAGATATATATTATTAGAATAATTAATACATAAAAATAATGTGAATAATATATACATTTAATACATAAATATTATTACAATAATTAATACATTAATATATTATAATAATATATAGCCATAATTTGAATAATATATACATTAATAGATATATATTATTAGAATAATTAATACATAAAAATAATGTGAATAATATATACATTTAATACATAAATATTATTAGAATAATTAATACATTAAAATAATATATAGACAAAATATGAATAATATATACGTTAATACATTATTAGAGCTGACTAGGTTTACGGCCATATTACGTTGAATACACGGATTCTCACTCGATCACCGAAGTTAAGCAACGTTGTGCCTGGTCAATACTTAGATGGGTGACTGCTTGGGAATACTAGGTGCTGATAAGCGTTTAGTGACGGATGCGCGTTGTGGTGCAGTGAATATCGGCTCGGAAAGAGAAATCGGTGAGCATTGAGACTGGTATTAATCCGTCCCTTCTCTCCAGTTATGGGTTACATAACAGGGTAGGACTTCGGGGCCCTGCCCTTAAAAATCCCAATGAATCTTGATACTCAAAAAGAAAAAGTATTACTAGACACAAAACATATAAAAAAAATACAACGATAAATTGCTGAAAGAAAAAAAGGTATTACCAGCAATAAATAAATAAAATTTAGTTGGCAATAAATGACCCGCAGAGGTGTTGATATGCCATAAGACAACCAACATTAGAATAATTGACATTATTAGAATAATTATTCTACTAATATTTATGTATTAAATGTATATATTATTCAAATTATGTCTATATAATATTAACATTATGTCAATATATTATTCTAATGTATTCATGAATTAATTATTCTAATATATTAATGTATTAAATGGATATATTATTCACATTACGTTTATATATTATTTTAATGAATTAATTATTCTAATAATATTAATGTATTAAATGGATATATTATTCACATTATGTCTATATATTATTTCAGTGTATTAATTATTCTAATAATATTTATGTATTAATGTATATATTATTCAAATTATGTCTATATATTATTCTAATGTATTAATGTGCTAATGAAAATAATAGACAAAATATGATTATTATGTTGACATAATTTGAATAATATATACAATAATACATAAACATTATTAGAATTATTAATACATTAATACATTAAAATAATACATTAATACATTATAATAATATATAGACATAATTTGAATAATATATACATTAATACATAAATATTATTAGAATAATTAATACACTGAAATAATATATAGACATAATGTGAATAATATATCCATTTAATACATTAATATATTAGAATAATTAATTCATTAATACATTAGAATATTATATTGACATAATATTAATATTATATAGACATAATTTGAATAATATATACATTAATACATAAATATTATTAGAATAATTAATACATTAAAATAATATATAAACGTAATGTGAATAATATATCCATTTAATACATTAATATATTAGAATAATTAATTCATTAATACATTAGAATATTATATTGACATAATATTAATATTATATAGACATAATTTGAATAATATATACATTAATACATAAATATTATTAGAATAATTAATACATTAATACATTATAATAATATATAGACGTAATTTGAATAATATATACATTTATACATACATATTATTAGAATAATTAATACATTGAAATAATATATATGCATAATGTGAATAATATATACATTTAATACATTAATATTATTAGAATAATTAATACATTAAAATAATATATAAACGTAATGTGAATAATATATCCATTTAATACATTAATATATTAGAATAATTAATTCATGAATACATTAGAATAATATATTGACATAATGTTAATATTATATAGACATAATTCGAATAATATATACAATAATACATAAACATTATTAGAATTATTAATACATTAAAATAATACATTAATACATTATTATAATATATAGACATAATTTGAATAATATATACATTAATACATAAATATTATTAGAATAATTAATACATTAATACATTATGATAATATATAGATATAATTTGAATAATATATACATTAATACATAAATATTATTAGAATAATTAATACATTAATACATTATGATAATATATAGATATAATTTGAATAATATATACATTAATACATAAATATTATTAGAATAATTAATACATTAATACATTATAATAATATATAGACGTAATTTGAATAATATATACATTAATACATAAATATTATTAGAATAATTAATACATTAATACATTAGAGTTATATATAGATAATGTGAATAATATGTACATTTAATACATTAATATATTAATACATTAACACATTAGAATACATAATTTGAATAATATATAGACATAAAGTGTATATGTATTTTTACAATGACTCTTTCTAGTTCTCGAATCAGTTACTTCATGTTAAGATGAAATTCGTCAAGCAAGTCGTCGTAGTTTATTTTATTTTATTTTTTTGTTTTGTTTGTTTTTAATCCATGTATTTGTTATCTTTTCTAAGATCATCTTCAGGGGTTGAAACCGTAGGGAGATGATTAATTTCTCTTGATTCGGCCTTGTGTCATACATAACCGAACTCCCTACAGCTTACAAGTTTTATCCAGAATTATCAGAAGGTTTTCATCTGAAGGTTGGTTTGTTGTCGGCAGGTTGGAATGTGTAAAATAGTGTAAGAATAAAAATATACATTTTTCATGTTAAAATAGAAATTTATTAAAAGGAAAGAATAACACAAGTTGTAGAAGTTAATGTGCAATTAGAAACATTATTAAGAAGTTAAGGGTAAAGTTCGTGTTCAATGATAAAGTTATGGGTATCAAGAGTTGTAGAAAATGTTCGTAGTAGTAATTGTTGAAAGAGTATATGCATGCGTATGTATGTATGTATGTATGTATGTATGTATGTATGTATGTATGTATTCAGTAGGAATGTTTCTGGATGGAGAAGAAGTAAAAGGAATTAGAAGAAGGAAAGAGAAAGAGGACAAAAACGCCCTCTCTACAAAAAAGGAGAAAAAAAAAACAAAAATAACAAACACCCCCAAACAAAAACAAAAAATACAAATCAACTCATAAAAAGCCCAAAGAAATTAAAAATACAATTTTTAAATCTAGTTAAAAGAAAAATTAAGGATGAAATGGCTTTCAGAAGAGGGTTCTTAGTGTAAAATGATTCTGAAGCCGTAGGGAGATAGTTAATATTTCTTTGATTTGTCCTTGTGTCATACATAACCGAACTCCCTACAGCTTACAAGTTTTACCCAGAATTATCATCATCAGAATTATCAGAAGGTTTTCATTATCTGGTTGGTTGGTTGGTTGGTTGGTTGTCGGCAGGTTGGAATGTGTAAAATAGTTTAAGAATAAAAATATACATTTTAAAGAATAACAAGAATTGTGGTAGAAATTAATGTTCAATGAGAAAGTTAAGGGTATCAAGAGATGTTCGTTGTAGTAATTTGTTGGAAAGAGTTCATGCGTACGTATCTATGTATAAGCGCTTTCGATAAGAGTCTCTTGGGAGGGAGAAGAAGAAGTAAAATGAATGAGCGCAAGAGAAAGAAGAGAAAAGTTTTTCCCATTACATTTTAGTTGTTTCTCGCTGCTTCCATCTGAGTGACTGACTAACGCTGATCGAAGTCTTTTATAGTATTCAGATTTTTCGCACTGGATCGCTAAGACTTGCAATCACTTCCATTGGTCAGAATATCAATTTAACATCTACTTTTTTCTATAAGCACATGGTCAATCCTTTTTCTATTCAGGGAAAAAACCGTCACTGTGAATTTTTGTAAAAGCGAAGAAGGTTGATTTTAATTCTCAATTTCCTGTCCCACAAGGACAAATTGTGATAAAATCTGCATTTCGTTGTGGTGGGGATTTAATTGTTTAACAATTCATTTTAGATTCATCCGTTGTAGTTCAAATGGATTTTTAAACTGACATTAATTCTCATTTCTATAAAAGTTATATTAACATCCCTGATTTTTTGTTTGTTTTTGGTGGGGGTTGCAGTGGGGTGAGTTTTTTTTAATTTCTTAAATAATAAATAAATAACTCAGTCGAAATCGAGAAATCCTACTAAAAACATGTGCCTCCCAACAAGAATCGAACTCGTATTGCATTTTTCGACCAGTGAAACTATTCCTCTGATTTGCTGGATTAAAAAATAAGAGTGACTGAGAATGGGCGAAATAGAGAGAGAGAAGGCCAAACAGAGAAAGAGATAAAAATAAAGTGAATGCAAGAGATACAGAGAGACAGAGAGAAAGCCAAAGTGAATGCAAAAGAGAATGAGAGAGAGAGAAAGGCAAAGTTAGATTAAGAGAGAGAGAGGGGGGAGAGAAAGGCAAAGTGAGATTGATAAATGGAGGGACAGAACGCCAAAGAGAGGTTGAGAGAGACAGAAAGTTAAAATTAGATTGAGAGAGAAAAAGAGAGAAAAAGAGAGAGAGAAAGGCAAAGTGAGGTTGAGAGAGAGAGAGAGAAAGGCAAATTGAGACTGAGAGAGAGAGAGAGAGAGAATAAGCCAAAGTGAGTGTGTTCGAGAAAGAGAGAGAAATCTAAAGTAGTTGAGATTGAGAGAGAGAGAAAGAGAGAGAGAAAGCCAAAGTGAGGCTGAAAGAGAAAGCGAGAACCAAAGTGAGGCTGAGAGAGAGAGAGAGAGCGAGATAGAGATAGAGAAAGCAAAGATGAGATTGAAAGGGAGAGAAAGACAAAATGAGGTTGAAAGAGAGACAAAAACATAATGAGGTTGAGAGAGAGAGAAAGCCAACTTGAAATTGAGAGAGAAAAAGGCAAAGTCAGATTGAGTGAGAGATTGAAAAGAAAGAGAAAGTCAAAGTGAGGCTGAGAGAGAGAGAGAGAGAGAAAAGCAAATTGAGATTTAACAGAGAGAAAGAGAGAGATAGCCAAAGTGAGATTTAAGAGAGACAAAGTTAAATTCTGATTGAGAGAGGAAGCGAGAGAAAGCCAATATGGGGTCAAGAGAGAAAGAGATAAATCCAAAATGAGATTGAAAGAGAGAAAAACCAAAGTGTTGAGAGAGAGAGAGAGAGAGAGAGGGAGAGAGAGCGAAAGACAAATCGAGATTGAGAGAGAAAGAGAGTGAAAACCAAAGTGACATTAAGATACATAAAGAGAAAGCCAATGTGAGATTGAGAGAGAGAGAGAGAGAGAAAGAAAGCCAAATAGGTTAAGAGTAAAAGAGAGAAAGGTAAAATGAAACTGAGAGAAAGAGAGAGAGAGAGAGAGAGAGAAAAGCAAAATGAGATTGAGATAGATTAAGAGAAATAAATAAAGAGAGATAAATAAAGAGAGAGAAAGAAAAAGTAACAAAGAGATAGATTGTGAGAAAGATTGAGAGAAATTAAGAGATAAATTGATATATATATATATATATATATATATATATATATATATATATATATATATATATATAAACTTATTTATAAATGGAACTTTGTCTGTGTGTGTGTCTGTGTGTGTGTATCCGTTACCTATAGACTCCGAAACGGCTGAACCTATTTTCTTGAAAATTTACACAGTTGTACTATAAGCGTCTGCGAGTGTTCTTAGCTAGGTTTTGTGTTGAGGTACCACCGATAAATATCGAAAATCGATAATCGAAAAAATCGGATTATAGAAGGAGTGGTCAGATTTTAATCAAATTTGATACACTCATAGACAAAGACATAAGAAACAATATTCATAAGTTTCAAAGTTGCAGTTCTTACAATAGTGCAGAAAGTCGATAGTATATATATATATATATATATATATAAAAGACAAGATGTTTGTGTGTATGTCTGTTTATCTGCCTGTATATCTATATTTTTTCAGCCCTTTTATTTTAGTTTTTGCTTCGGTTTTGGCTCTAAGTAGGTATAATTGTAGTTCTTAGTCTCAGCCATGATACCATTTACTCAGGGGACCTATTTAGCCTTCAAAATTCAGATTACGACGAGAAAAACTTATTTGATATCGATATCAGGAAATCAAAATTTCACTGACCTCCAGGATCATTGATTAGTTTTAAAGCTTTCATTACACCCGAGCAACGCCGGGCTATACTGCTAGTATATATATATATATATATATATATATATTGTTCCCTGTTCAGGATGTGGTTTCCGGCTTTCTCTTTTCCAATCTTCTCACTTTTTTCAATTGGAGTAGATAGACTAAACTATCGCACGGTTCACACTCCACCCACGTCTATTGAACAGGTGTAGAGGCTCATACTTTGTTCCCTGTTTAGGATGTGGTTTCCGGCTTTCTCTTTTCCAAATTTTCACTCTCACGTAGCCCCCTGCACATCAGTGGCGTTACTGCCTTGCTCGGGGTGATGTGATTATATATATATATATATATATATATATATATATATATATATATATATATATATATAAGAAAAATTAAGGCAGACACTTTCTTTCATGGAAAGTCGGAGGTGTAGGACTATTTCAGGCAAACCATCATCAGCTTCCGCCTTTATTGTACAAAAGATTTTACACGAATGCAATAAAGACGGAAGCTGATGATGGTCCGCCTGAAATAGGCTTATACCTCCGATTTACAATGAAAAAATGTGTCTGCTTTAATTTCTGTTATATTTGCTCTATATGTATTTATATACATATATATTTAGAGCTCTCTTAGAGAGTTATCCTTCCACTGTATGTACAGGATACTCCTTTGGATATTTCTCTATATCTACACCGCATGCTGATATATATATATATATATATATATATATATATATATAAACGTAAATAAAATTTAAATAAAACCTTAAAAGATATACATTTATTTTTACAACTTATTTATATCGCAAATACAAATGAAGTAATAAATTTATATATATATATATATATATATATATATATATATATATATATATGTAAACTTATCATTATACACGTTTCGAAAAACCCTCCGAGCACATACGCGGAAGGAAAAAATGGTGATAAAATAGGAGCTAAGCACATGAACATCAGTCAAAGTATGCAGCCCAAAGAAAAAAACCCGAGGCGAGTAACCTAAAACAAAAAGCGCTCAATACGCAAGTAGAGCAAACAAAGTAAACGAACTCCGAATGTTGGCTCTCTAGGTTAGTTATTTACTATATATATATATATATATATATATATATATATATATATATACAGGGTGTCCATAAAGTTCGTTTGCACTTTAAAAATTTTATTACTGCATTTGTATTTACGATAGAAATAATTTTCAAAAAAAGATTAGAAAGAAGTAAATCTATATGTTTTTAATATTTTATTGAAATGTTATGTAAGTTTCCACATGTCCTCCATCATTAGCAATACAAAGGGTAATACGATTTTGCAGTTCACGGAAACATTTGCCAACTGATTTACAGTAATGACGCATTTGTATCTGTACTAACAACTTGGTACATTAAACTTTATAATATTTTCACAGATTATTTCTATCACAAATACAAATAAAGTTGTAATAATTTTCAAGTGCACACGGACTTTATGGCTACTCACTATATATATATATATATATATATATATACTGAGTAGCCATAAAGTCCGTGTGCA